>JANHFL010007990.1:24890-44656 GCA_032468155.1 Oxyrhabdium leporinum
AAGAAAGAAAGAAAGAAAGAAAGAAAGAAAGAAAGAAAGAAAGGAGAGAGAAAGAGAGAGAGAGAGCATGCAGCTTTGTTGCACTCCTTTGTCAACTTGTAGTCAGTCTTTTTCCCTATGTTCTCTGGCTTCCTGATTTATATAGGTACATAGGTTTTTCATGACAACAGTGAGACTTTCTGAGTTTCTCATTTTTCTGAGCATTTGTCACAACTTGTTGTAATTTAACCTTTTCTTTTTTCAAAAAAGAGCTCACTTTACAACACATCATTACTGTTACCACTACAGGAGAATCCATCTCTTGATAAAACATTGAAGAGTTTCTCCTTTCCGTGCACCAGGTTTAGGGATAGAGAAATTATCCACCCAATTTATCTGCCCAAATATCTGTAAAGGATTTGGAGAATGGTTTGTATCCAACTCTAGCAGGAAATGCCTCTCAGCCAGGAGATACTGGACCCTTGTCCATGTAGAACTTGTGCTAATCCAGCATCAATATTCTATCCCCGTGTTTCTACAGTGTTATTCTTCTGGAACAGCCAGACTGTTTTTTTTTAGGCTCAGCCATGGTACAGCTCAAATTACAAAATTTCCATTTTTCAATTCTGAAGCTTTTGGGCAGCCATTTTCCATTTATGGGATTTCCTGCTTCACTCTGCTTTAATCTTTCTGAGTTCAGTCAAGCCATTATTCCTTCTCTATACACACACACAAACATATAAATAGAGATTCTGCACTGTAACCTACAACCATGACAACTGTTTGGGAGGGGAAAGGCTGGCTGCAAAATTAGTGTCATCGTGTTATCACAGCTTTCAGAGTAGTTCTGTTTTCCCTTTTCTAATGATCAAACAAAAGCAGTTAGGATTAGGATTTTCAGCTGTCTATTGATTGAAATTTTTAGAAGAAATAATTCTAGTAAGTCTGCAAGAATAGCAGCATATACTGTTCGGCCAAGGAAGCTGAGCCCAATACAAGATCACAGATAAGCTTACTTAATAACACAATATATTGTGCAATCATATTGAATAAGATAACTTCTTGCAACTAGGCAATTTCAACTGGAAATTGGCTGTTTTTGGGAACACAGCCCAATCAGTCTGTTGGGACAGGGGAAGAGTCGTTTTCTCCTTTTCTGTGTAGTATTGGAATGAATAAATGTTTGTCAATATTGGATAAAGCACTGATTGAGTGGTGATTTTCCCCTCTTTTATTGGTCAACTGGAGGGAGCAGTAACTAATCAATGAGGTTCCCTTCCTGTTCTCAGAATTGTGAGACAATTATTCAGCTGCCTTCAAAATGCTTGGAGGGATTAGAGCAGGGGTGTCAAATTTGCGTCGTCATGGTATTGTCACGTGACGCATCGGCACTTTTTTCCCCTTCACTAAACCGGGCGGAGCGGGGCCAGCACCTGACGCATCCAGCCCACGGGCCATGAGTTTGACACCCCTGAATTAGAGCAATGTTTCTCAACCTTGGCAACTGTAAGATATGTGGACTTCAACTCCTAGAGTTCAATTCCCATGCTGGCTGGAGAATTCTGGGACTTTAACTCAACTTAAGTCACCAAGGTTGAGAAATACTATATTAGAGAATAGAAATGGGATGCTCCATAGATGGTAGAAAATGAACCCATAAAATGGACTAGAAATAACTTTCTCATCTTCTCCTGTTCATAGTTGGGTATTATTCAGCAGGCTCTGCCTGCTTTTGTCAAAATAAAAAAAGCAACATTTCAGCATTACCCACAGGCCCTATCCATTCTGGGAGCCATTTCAATGCATGCAACCTTGTGCTATGATGGTACAATGCTGCCTTTGTTGATCTGACCCCACACCCTTCAGAAACCACTACAAATACCAACATATTTTAATAATTTTATCTTAATTATACATCAGTCATATATATACATATATAAACATATGCATCTCCTTTTTTGTAAGGAATTTTGTAAATTTTTCAATGATTTGAGGAGATTAAGGCTTTATATACGATGACAAGCATTGGGAAAACTTCCTTCTAATTGTCATAAGACCTTGGACCCTTTTGTCTTAGTTATTGTTGTAGCAAGCAAACTCCCTGGACACCTTTCAGGCCTTTCCAATAACATCTAATTGACAAATGTCAACAAATGCACATAGAAAATAAAGTCAGCTTGACCTTGATGGCTCTTTTCAAGACAGCTGAATTGATTTCTGAAGTCTAGAACCTTAATTTTCCTTTTGATAAATGGGAGCCTACTTGCACAATTCCCATCATATTGACAGGAGACCCTGAGGGATTTGCAGGCAGGTTTTCTCTCTCTCCCTTCATTCAAGATGATTGTTAGGAGTTTGGGCAGAGAATTTCACAGTAATAAGATATAATGTTGAACATTACTGTATATCAGAATGTAAACCTTGTAAAGTATTACTGTAAATTTGGTTAAAACAAATTAGATTAAGGGTCCCTCTTATTTAGTATCCTATTTCCAAAAACAGCATCCAACATAATAGCAGATCATGGGCAATCTTGGGCGGTCTCAGAAAGTGAAGCAGATTAGAACTTTTTTGGTACTTGGAAGGGAGACTCCCGGGAATTATCAGTGCTATAAACCAGATTGGAAGGATGAAGAAAAAACCAAGGGGAAATCACTTCTATACTGTTGCCAAGAAAACAAGATGGATCTGTCTTTACTGTTTTATTCTTTGCAACCTAATAGCAAAATGAAAACAAATCATCTACAAGGACTCAAGGTTCTTTTGTTAAAAAAAAAACCATTTGTCTAAAAACTGAACAACCAAATATTGGTGTGCGGTGAGAAATCAACAAAAAAAAAAGATTAAGTTTGAAAATGGGCCAGATTAGATTGGAAATTGGGAAGACAAAAATCCAGAAGGATCCATCCCACTGGGTTCCTATGAGAAAGCAAAGAGGAAAGCAATTCAGAATGTTGCCGATTGCTCCCCTTCTAAGCCTCCCTTTCTCATCTCACATGCTCCTGTGACCAGGAGCAGAGCATGGGCCCCTTATATGCATACACACACACATTACATACAGGGATGCAAATTATGGCTTAATCATATAGAAGAAGTTACAGTGCTATGGCCACTGCGGGTAAACAGGTCGGAAAGAATTCTTGACGCCATGTGTGTGTTTTCTATCTTGCCTTTCCCCTCCCCTTAAAACAGCAAGCCAGGTGTTTGTGGATAAGCACAACACAAAAGATATTGACTTCTAACATGTTTGTCCTCAGCATCTGGTATTCATGGGAGTGCTTTCTGTCCATGGGTGTTTAATATTAAACTGTTATAGCCACTGTTCCTATAATGGTTCTTTTTCACTGTTTTTTTTAATGCACTTACTGTATGTGCTTTAGTTATTTATCTGTTTATATCCAAGTGTTTCTCCTTAAAGTAGTAAAGATAAAGAACAAACAAAAGTAACACAGAATATGAAGAAATTAAACACCAACTCAAATCACCCTTAATCCCTCAATGATGAGAATAGTTTGACATATTCTAAAAGGTGAAAAGAGGGGAGACACTAAGTAATTCATTTCTTAATTTAGGCACACTGGCACATTTTCATTTATTAAAAATTTGAGCAGTAATTGATCAGCAATGTGAGTTATTCATTTATTTAGTATTATTTATGAAATAATTACTAAATAATAAATAATTATATAGTTATTACTATTACTAGTAAATAATTATTTAGTTATTACTAAATTAGTAGTAAGTCCTTACTACTTATTTAGTTATTACTAAGCAAGTAGTAAGGACTACTTATTTCTTTATTTTCACACCCCATCTTTCTTCCAGGATGCTCGGGGAAGCACAGACACTCTCTTTCTTCATTTGTTATCACAACACACTTGTTAGATAGGATGAGTGGCAATGTCATCTGCTGATATCATGTTTAGATAGGTAAGTGTATAATTTTATTTCAGATAATTACCAGCTTGAAACAGGATGTCAGAAGATCAGCCAGAAGGAAATAATGTTCTTCAGTATAAATAAAATAATAAGGCATTAAACTCTATTAAAAGTAATAACTAAAACTAAAGTTTAGAACTAGCTAAGAAGGGGAGAAAAAAAATAAAAATTAATTAACTATAGGTGAGCTCTAGAACTAGATGCTGGATCACTATTACAAACAATTGACAATATATAGGTGTGCTGTAATATCTAATAATCTAAAATAGTGAGAATAAGTTATAGCGTATTTTTATAGCGTAGAAGGCAAACCATCTACATCAGCTAGAACATTGTACAACTTTTCAGCCAAAAACGGGTGAAAACTGTTCTGCACCTATGGAGTATGTGATGTCACTAGATCACACTTTTTACACTTTGCTGCGTTCCCCAGACATGGGAAAAGGTACCTATTAATGCTAGTCTTTAGGATTTCCCTGAATTGTTCATCAGCTAAGATGGTAAGCAAGCTTAAACAGGAGAGGATGATGTTAAAGTCTTGATTAAATGGGGGAAATTGTTGCAGCATTTAAATTACTTTCTGGCCTATGCTAAGATGACTTTAGGTGTATCTAAGTTTCTTCACCAGGGTTGCCCAGGTGAACAAATATAATTGAGCCCCTTTTTTCCCTGAAAACAGAAATGGAGCTGTTACTTGAACACATCTACTTCATCTAATATTTCCAGTTTCATTACACTGTCATACGTCCAGCTATTACTTCCATTCTGCCTGCAAATTTGAGTTCGGAATTCCGTTGGGTTGGCACACTTTAATTCTAACTATTCTCATTTCCTGTGAATGACTTGATTAAAAAAAGAAAGAGAAAGAGAACCAACGCTTTTTGATGATTTTTTTTTATTAAAAAAGGATTATTATTTCTGTCACCTTTCAAATTTCTGCTTGTACATCAATTTCTCCAGTTAGATCTACATTTCAAATATAGATATGTTTTTTAAAATGATTTTAATGCAACTTTCCCTTTAACCAGTGCAGTTTTAATTAGTTCCTCACTGCTGAATTTAAGTTCACTAGCGTTGTGCTGAGAGGTTCTGTAAACAGCCTCAACTACATTGTTCCACATCATTCTATTACAATAATAAAATTAACATACAAGGGTAGCAACTCAAAGGTTCCAGAAGCAGCTTAGTCCCAGTGAAAATGACAGGAACATGAATGCATTTCATGTGCCACAACGCACCATTGCACATGATGGTACAGCTGGAACGTAGTCATGTTCTAGCAGAACCGAAGCTGATGCTTGCAGAAAAGTAAAAAGCAAGCACAGCTTCCTGGAGATTTGGGGAATTGTTGTTCCAGTACATCTAGAAAGCATCAGGCGGAGGGGAAATTGGTGTAGGGTAACCAGAGCTGTGATTTTCGAGCCCTATCTTTTGATCAAAGAAAGTCATCCTGCAGTTAAACACTTACGTACATGAGAGCCATTCTGTAAAAATTACCTCTTTTGGAATTGCATCAAAATGCATTACTACAGGTTTCTGAAGAAAAGGTATTGCAAGATAGAGGAGCTCTTTCAGGGGTCAGGAGAATGATCCTTACCATTTTTATAAAGAATTGTGCTTTTGAAATGCCTCAGCTTTGAGCTTGGAAAGAATGTGAGGCTGGAGCTGAGTAACAATTGGAGGGAGATTAGCAGGAAATACCAGGGCAGCAGGCTAGACTGAAAAGCTAAGAAGTGTTGGCTATCACCTTTAAAGACCAAATGGCACGGGACTAGATTATTTGCTGGACCACCTCTCCCTGACAGTATCTGCTCTTCCTATCAGATCCAATAGGACAAGCAAGCTCCAAGTCCCTTCCCTGAAATCTTGCCTCCTAGTGGAACCTCAGAAGCATGTCTTTTCCATGGAATATCCTTATACATATACATCATGGAATAGCCTCCCCTTGGTGATTTGGCAGGGTCCCAAAAAACATTTTAGCCTTCCAGAAGACCACCAAGACCTGGCTTTTCATGTGGCACTAGATAGAATGGGGATATCTAGAGCTGGTTGTGAAGTCCTCTAAATGGATACTTGAGGCACCAGGTTTTAGTTTTAGGGGGCTGGGGGGGGTGATGGTTTATGATTTTATGATTACTGGTTTTACTGTTATACGCCACGCAAAGTTGTGTTTAAGAAGATGGATGACCATATAAATTTTTTAAATAAAATAAATAATCAATCAATCAATCTTGGAAGAGAGCAATGACAAATGAAGAAAAGAGACATGTGTTCATGAAGTAATGAGGAATTGAGCTTGTTGAAGGGCACATTTATCTTATTTTGTTATAAAAATGTCTAAAGAGAATTGAATGCAGTATTTGCAGGCTAATTCTACTGACTGCCAGGAGTTTGATTCTGACTGGCTCAAGGTTGACTGAGTCTTTCATCCTTCTGAGGTTGGTAAAATGAGGGCACAGATTGTTGGGAGCAATAGGCTGACTCTGTAAACTGTTTAGAGAATGCTGTAAAGCACTGTGAAGCTGTATATTAGTATAAGTGCTATCGCTATTGCTATAGTGAATACAACCAGTTAACCATGAAGGGCATTTTCACAGAAGGACTTTGATCCATTTCAAAAGCAGCTCTTCTCTTCCCTTCTGTGATTCCATTAAACTGGTTGCAGATTGAGCTGCTGCTAGATAGGTTTTCTGTGTTTACATGGTGTTTTGGGGACCATTTATGATTATTTTTGTGCTTTTTTAAATTTTTAACTGTAAGTCATTGGGAGTCACGTGCCCTGTAAATAAACAAGATGTTACAAGCTCATCACTCATTATTTTCTGAAGAATACTGACTGACTCTAGCCAAACAATGGGAAGCCTACAAACAGAATAATGACAGTAACTTCTCTCTATAGGTAAATAAATAAATATGTCTCTGAAAATAGAGGCAGGTTATAACCACAATGACCATAGTGATTAATAGCTTCATCCTCCATGAATTTCCCCAAAGTCAATTCCATAGTGTAACTACACAGTGCTTGCAAGAGCTACAGAAAACTATGTAAAAACCTAAGCAATTGACAAATTCTCATTTAATGCACTACCATACAATTCCCCAAGCAATATATTTAAAAAAAAATTCCAGTAGTACATCAGTGTCAAAATAGTCCAACTGTCTCATTTCCCACAAACAATTTTACTTAATTTCTCAAATTGCTTAAACCAATGATTAACCAATGAAAGTTTTGTTACTTAATTACCTGACAAAAAAATCCCCTGCTTCACATATTATTTTTCCCCAAAAATCAGTGTGAGAAAAAAAATTGAATATTCTTCAGGTGAGTTATGCCCATAGTTTTCTTACAATGGAGATTATGTACTATGAGGGAATATAGGTAGCATATTAAGTAGCATGTTAAATACAATGAACAAGCTCAGATATAAATACCTACACAGGCGTCCAGACTGTAAGTATTTGATTCCCTCTGCTGGATGAAAAGCAGTTCTGCAGGCTACTTTGAATCATCTGAAATCTCTTATTATCTAAAAACACTTTTTTCTGCAATAAAAAATTTGCTCACAAGAATGCTAAGAAAACTAACATTGGTACAGTAACTATGGTGGATAGAGAGTGCTTAAAAAGATGGCTCATATATTTCATGGACTTGTGTGAGTGACACATTATTTTTTACATGACTTGCATACTAACCAATTTCTCAGTAAAAAGTAGGACAGAGTACAGGTTTTAGTTTAATAATAAAAATAAAAAATATGGAAGAAAAATATGTACAATTTAAAAAACATAATGCTCATGTCTGATTCTTCAATAATTTTAACTCATGCTTATAATACAGACTGTTTTGAAATCCATCTCCTTTAAAAGAATTGGAAAAAGATTAGGTAGTGAGCTGAGATCCCCTCCTTTGTAATTAACCATTGTCCAAAAGGTATATTTCGGTTTCCTTTTTTTTTTTAAAGGAAGTAAAGGGGAAGATATGGGAGATAAATATTTGGTAGTCTAAGCCTGCTCCTTATATCCAGGGACACCTAATCCTTCCTTAATGCTTCAAGAGAGGCACAAAATCTAAGAATGGTCCAACAGAGACGACGACATGGATGCAGATAGAGAAAATGAATACAGTAGTCCTCAACATACAACAGTTCACTTAGTGACCATTTGAAATTACAAAGGCACTGGAAAAAAAATGACTTAGGACCATTTTTTCGTTGCAGCATCCCCATGGTCACGTGATTTACATTCAGATGCTTGGCAACTGACTCACATTTATGATGGTTGCAGTGCCCTATGGTCATGGGATCCCCTTTTGCGACCTTCTGGTAAGCAAAGTCAATAGGGAAACCAGATTCATTTAACAACTGTATTACCAATTTAACAACTGCAGTGATTCACTTAACAAATGTGGCAGGAAAAGTTGTAAAACGGGGCAAAATTCACTTAACAAATTTCTCACCTAGCCAAATTTCTCACCATATTTCATCTTCTAGTTTAAAATTTAATTGCTTAATGCTGATATGAAAGTGAAGCCTGCAGAAATATGAAAGATGCCTGGCCTCAAGGCAAAAGTGAAGGAGACGATTTCTGGGAGCTGAAGTCTACACATCTGAAGGCTAGTGAGGATGAGAGACGCTGCTCTAGAACTTTAAAATTCCATGACACTTTCTAGATTCTGAGGTTTCCATGGCAGTAGCAGTGCAGTTGCTGAGCCATCAGGAGCAACTCCATGAGCCACCAGCAGCAGCCTCCTCCACCCCCTCAGCCACCACCCCCTGTATTCTTCCCCTCCCTCTATGACCGTACTACCCAAAGCACTAACCTAACCGATTGTGCTCTCTGGCGGAAGCTTTTTGTGCCATTGCGAGGGGGGGACGCAGCAGCACTAGCTGGGCCTCAACGCCCTCCACCTGGGCTTGGGTTATTTCCACTCACAAGCGAACGTTGTTGCCCTCCACCCTGGCCAGCTGGTCTGGCTCCCATTCCCTATGAGCCTTTACGTTTCTTCTGTCCTGCTTCAGAGAGCACTGAGGCACACCAGCAACCTCAGCCAGATGGGGAAATCTGTGAGCTTGGCATCCGTCTGAAGGAGTTGGAACTTCTGGCCCTTACAGGAGATGGCTCTGACCCACAGCAGTGTGAGTAACTAAAATCTGGCTGCTCATAATCTTTCTTGCTACCTCAAAGTATGGAAAGGTACAGTTGAAGAGGCTCTACCAATTACCAACACAGAAGATCTTCGTCTTCCAAACAGTCTAATAGGACTTTATATTTTGTATCTCTTTCCCAGAGTCAATACTTTGAATTGAAAATTTCTGTATTTGTCCTATCAGTATCAGAAAGCCTTCCCAACAAGATTACTAGTGCCTTTTTTTTTGCACAGATATGAAAACCTTCTTGTTCAAAAGCAATACCATTTGAAGAGGAGAAGCAATTATCTACATTTTCTCCCCTGCATAAATTATTAGAAATCCAACTTTTTTATTAAAGAAACTTGGCAGTTCTAATCTCAGTACATTCACATAACAACTTAAAGAAATTCTCAAATCATTTCCATTAAAAAAACTGTAGTTAATCTGCCAGCCCCAAATCTACCCAGTTATAATCCCAAATTAGTCTTGAGTACTGTACAAAGTGAAGACTAGGGTGACTCCCCATCCCATAGCCACATAGAATCGCCTATCTATTATTTTTCCAGTTTTGTCCTGTCCTTCATAATTGTCACAGAACACCAAGTTTGCCCCAAAGTTTATCCCAAGAGAATAGAAGGTTAAAGCTCAGCAATAAGATAGTTAAGAATGATAGCTGATAGCATGATAACTAATTTCTACTACTGGTCCAAAGATTTTGAAAACATTGGTCAGTTCTGTGGTTTGTGATCTAGCAATCCTTGCATTTCAGTAGATTCAAGGCCTGAAATCTAGAGTCATACTGTCCTGAATATAATTAACCATTCTAGAGTCTCCAATATCCAAGTTTATTCGAATCGTTGAGGATTTTACAAACAATATCTTATCCTTTATTTATTTTTTTTGTTGTTCCTATGCCTTTGGAACTATAAATATCTGAATGTTAGGCTGAATGTTTGTATTTTTCCTAGTGGTCCCCAACCTTTGTGGCTTGGCGGCCCAGCGGGAGAAGAGAGGGGAAATGGGCCGCATGAGTGGCGGGCCAGTGCGCACAGGTGTGCAGCTCAACTTGCATGAATGTTGGGTCAGCGCATCCACATGAGCACACATCTTGACTTGTACAGCTCGACTTGCGCAAGTTGAGCTGCATGAAAGTGTTCACACATGCCAGTCTGCTGCTCACACAAGTCGAACAGGCCCAGTAATGGAGGTTGAGGATCTCTGACTTAAACAATACTAACAACAACAGTAATAATAATAAATGCCACCCAGAGTTACCCTGTAGTAAGATGGGTGGCCAATAAATTTGGCAAATTTTCTAATACAACCTCTGAATATTTCGACTAAGAAATCATATATTTAATCCCAAGTATGCACCCATTAGTGAAAACACCTTTTAAAGTAAGGTCTACTCATGGGTAGTCCATGTGTAAGAGGAGAGGCAATATTCGTTATGCCTCTTTCCCTTTGAAGGTTTTTGTGATCTTACACATTTATTTTAGACAGCTCGAAGGCCACATAGGAAACAGACATCAAGGGAAAAAAATTCCCCTTCTGTTAAGGGGATCCATCTTCTGCTGTTCTTGTCTAATTCATAAATACAGCTTGCCTAGAGTCCAGACCAATGCACTCTGAAACCAAGGACAGAAGAAATGTTTTTAAAGTGGTTTATAAAGGGTATGTTGCCATGGTGGGAAAGAACTTCTAAAACAACTTCTAATCTTTGTGATCTTTTCAATCAGCCTTTTCTCACCTGATGTATTCCAGAAGTCCTGCAATGCTTCTCCTATCTGTCCTAGCTAAGCCAGCCGATCTGGTGAGCATAATGCTGGACCGGGCTATTTTTATTATTCTTAATGCAAAGAGATAAGAGGCTTACTCCAAGATTTTTGAGCCAATCATTTTGATGTCCAGCTGACGTAAAAAACCAATTCCTAAATTGATGGGTAAAAAAAATAACATTTTAGACAGTAAATCTTCATCAAAGTAATTGCAGGCAGATTATTTGAAAAGGAGAATTATTTGTACCAACTGAAGATTGCATACTGAGTGGGCAGCTATAAGTGTATATTTCGGCCAGAATTGTGGAGAAAATTTAGAAAGTTGATTTTGTTTGACCTTATTGGTGATCCTTTGGGAGATTTAAGCTGTTAACCCATATTCCTAAAATCAATCCTGTTCCATCCAGAATAAAAAGAAAATCTGGATATAATCATCTTGGAAATTCCTGAGCTGCAAAAAGCTCCAGCAAACATCAGAAGTCACAAAAAAATAGCTGGGGAGTGGGGGGGGGGGGGTGGAATACTGTGCAATGCGGATGTATCATATAAAAGCATCACACCATCACTTAGCAAGTGAGCTATAGAACAATACAGGTAGTCCTCGACTTACAACAGTTCATTTAGTGACCGTTCAAATTTACAATGGCACTGAAAAATGTGACTTATGACCATTTTTCCCACTTACAACCGTTGCAGTATCCTCAAGGTCACATGATCAAAATTCAGATGATTGGCAAGTGGTTCATATTTGTGACAGTTGCAGTGTCCTGGGGTCATGTGGTCTCCTTTTGCGACCTTCTGACAAGCAAAATCAATGGGGAATCCAGATTCACTTAACAACTGTGTTACTAACTTAATAAATATAGTGATTCATTTAACAACTCTGGCAAGAAGTTGGAGCAAACTCACGTAGCAAATGTTTCACTTAGCAACATAAATTTTGGGCTCAATTGTGGCTGTAACTCAAGGACTACCTGTACAGTCACCAACATCAACCCCTGACAAAGGAATGAGGGGACCTAGAATTTGCTCTGTCGCACATCTTGTGTGCATTGCAAAGTATAGCAGCAGGCAAACTACTTTTCCAAATATTAACTTTAGAATAAGCTCCAAAATCATTTCCAATGTCATTGTTACTTATTTCATTTTATTTTTATTTGCTGTTACTATGGTAGAGAATCGTATCTCTTTGCAATAGCATCTGTAACATGGCTAATGTTAAATTCTACACTTTTCAGATAAGCTTCTGAAGGCACTGAAAGATGAAAAGACACAAGATGAAATGACAAGACTGACCCTGAAGAAACATTCACCTATATCATGAAAGCTATTCACTTCTGAGCTGGGAAATTTATTAGTATGGCAAAGCTATAGTGAATGACATGGGGTCCATAGTCTGCCAATTGCTTCCTTGTGGACTGTTTCTACAATCTTCTCATTTTGACAATAAAGTTATTTTCATCCACGTTTCTTGGAGGTGGTTAATCCTGAACTGGAATTCCCCAGCAACTTTCAACTTTTCTCCAGTATTCCTCTTGATACCTAATCTAGACCTTCTTCTTCCTTGTGTCCTCTTATATCACTCGGTATGTGGATCAGTTATCCATCCTATTACAAAGAAGATTTCCTTGGAGTTCTCACATATTCCCATGACATATTTCTTTTTCTTCCACAGGAAATTGTGAATCCTCCTCCAGTTTTCTGCTTTATAGGAAGAGCTGCAAATGCATTGTGCAATTCCGAATAATAAAGCTTGTAGAGAATTATCATTTTAAAAATGATTTTGTCCCACAAGATGGCAGTATGCTACAAAACTACCTTAGTAAGTTTAAATTCACTTGTGTTTTTTTCCAAATCTTTCTACCCAGCCACTGAAGTTAGGACTCATTTGGCACAAATATTGCTATTTTCTTCATTGGCTGTTTACCATCTGCCAAATCATTGGAATTAGAGTTCACAGTTACATTAGCAGCTCCTCTGCACTATAGTTTTTATTCAAAATCATTGAATTATGGAAGAAGTTCAAGCGCAATAAGTATCCCATTTCAGAATCATATTAAGAATCTAATTGTACCCTTAGATAAGGTCAGGCTAATTGTTGAGCACTTCATGGATTGTCTTCATCCCAGAAACTAAACTGTTATTATTAGGTTAAATAAATGGGGAGGGGGGGACCTTTGTTTGTGTATGTGTGTTCAAGTTAGTATTGATACCTGACAACTGCCTGAACTAGTCCCTGAAATTTTTTTGTCAAGATTTTTGAGAGTGGTTGTCATTGCTGCCTTCTTTCTAGGATTAAGAAAGAGTGACAGGCCCAAAGTTACCCAGCTGGATTCATACCTAATGTGGGATTCGAATTCATGGTCTGCCAATTTCTAACCTGGTGCCTTAACCACTACAGCAAACTGGTTCATGATAAGGTATTGCTTTCCCACTTCTGGCTGAGTAGACTGTTTCACTTTCAGATCTTACTGGGTTTCTCGGATATTAAAATGGATGGGTTTTCTTACATTTTACCTCAAGCAACCAAATGCTTTGGCCCTGAGGACACATGCAGAATCTGGAACTAATCTCTCTCAGCCCAGATAAAACCTCCAATGAATCACAGAATCATAGGACAGGAAGGGATCTTTGCGGTCTTCTAATCCAACACTCTATCCAGATGTCAGACTTTCAAGATACATCAAACTAAAAAAGCAATGCCATGTAAATCAGAACTACTTTTGCAGTATTGTAAAGTGATAGTAACAGAATCTTGATTCTCCCTCTTTCCCTTTATCTTCACTTGAATTAGGAAGGGATTTGTCTGAGGCATTCACTTGCTTTTTTTTATCATAAGCTCATCCCCTTTTAGCAATAGCAATAGCACGTAGATTAATACGCTGCCCCATAATGCTTTACAGCACTCTCTTACAGTGGCTCTAACAATCTGGGTCCTCATTTTACCGACCTTGGAAGGATGGAAGGCTAAGGCAACCTCAAGCCCCATCAGGGTCTAACTCTAGGCTGTGGGCAGAGTTAGCATACAATACTGCATTTTAACCACTGTGCCACCAGGACTCCTTTTATGTGACCGTTACCTTGGTAGCTGTTCTTCGTCCTGTTCCTCAAGGTCATTATTTCCTCCCCATACAAGAATTCTCAGACCATCCTAGGGAAATGGCTGTCCAACCCTTAACTGAAAACCTTCAGTGACTGACCACTCATGACTCCAGGCGAAAAGTTGTTCCACTGCTTCCTAGTTTAAAAGCTGTTATGATCATTCCCCATGGCCTTCCACTTAGTCCCTAATTTTAAGAGAATTATACATAACTGCTCAGAAAGGAGAAGATAAATATCGTCTCTCTTCCCCTACCCATCCTGCTCCAGCCAATCAGTATCTCAGGGACAATTGATACATATCGTGATACAAAATTTTCTGAAACAACCTATTATTCTGTACTGCAATTGAAGGAAGGGCATTGGCAGAAGATTAAGGAAATGTTTAAGAAAATATCTGGGACCCACTTGTTTCATTTTTAGGGTTCCTGAAATTCTATTTTTCGTTGTTAAATTCTGTACCAAGCTATTACTGTTAAGACGCCAAGATTAACTCCTTCGGGCATAATATGTCTATGGTGATATTTTGTGCCTTATTTCCTCCACTGGATGCAATAAAGTCTTCTACTTTTGAAATCTGATACTATTTTGGCTCCTGGGTGATGGGAAGAATTAGATATAAAAACTTTTAAGAGACAAAGAAGTTTTGAATTCAGTGTGTTGCCAAAAAGACAGGTGGGCTTTGAAAATTGAATTGTTCTACTGTTCATATTCTTGCTTAAAAAAGAAAACTCCTATGCTTTTAAAATTACTAGTATATGTTTAGAATGTTATTACATAACTCAACATTGTCTCTGTTAACAGAGGAAGTGTTATAGAAGAAAATATTTTCACTGTAAAGTTAATAACCTGACATTTGGAGTTATTTCATAATCAAAAACTACCACAAATATATTTTTTTTAAAATGAACATGCAGTCTTCATTATGTTCAATATTCTTAAATAATATATAGTCTTTTGAGCATGAAAAAAGTGTTTTCTCTCTATCACTTTCTTTCTTTTTAAGTGTGTCTGCAAGGAAAAACAGCAATGCATCTAACTCCTTTTTTCTTTACGAGCACTTGGGATCTACTGAATCTTGCACTATTTCTTCTGAAATATCATTTAATGTAAACACGTTGAACAGACTATTCATTTTTATGTAATTCTGAATTCACTTGCAGGTAAATGAAAAAGTAAGTACCTTTGAAGGTGCAAGACCTTATAAATATTTTTTTCAGATGCAACAGAACCCAAAAATAGAAGAAAAGCTACTTCCAGTGAAGCCAATTATATTTGCTATATGTATTATTTAAGAATTCAGGAGTAGGCAACCTGATGTCCTCAACCGTGCTTGGGTTGCTTGGTGCTTAACCAGAGGACACCAGCCGATCCTTGCATGAACTGAGAGGTAAAAATATGATGCTATTAATCAGAATAGAGATGAAAGGGACCATGGAGGTCTTGTAGTCCAACCCTCTGCTCAAGCAGGAGACCCTATACCATTTCAGATAGGTTTCTCCTTAATTCCAGGTTGCTTCTCTCCTTGAGTAGTTTCCATCCATTGTTTCTTGTCCAGCCCTCTGGTGCTTTGGAAAATAAATTGACCCCCTCTTCTTTGTGGCAGCCCTTCAAATACTGGAATACTGCTATTATATCACCCCTAGTCCTTTTCTCTAGACTGGCCATACCCAATTCCTGCAACAGTTCTTCATATGTTTTTGTCTCCAGGCCCTTAATCATTTAGTTTCTCTTCTTTGCACTTTTTCCAAAATCTCAATATCTTTTTGTAATGTGGTGACCAAAACTGGATGCAGTATTCTAGGTGTGGTCTTACTAAGGATTCATAAAGTGGTGCTAATACTTCATGTGATTTTGATTCTATACCTCAAAGGATTGTATTAACTTTTTTTTGGCTGCTGCCACACACTGCTGGCTCATTTTTAAGTGATTGTCCACTAGGACCCCAAGGTCCCTCTCAGAATTACTGTTGTTGAGCGAGGTTTTGCCTAATCTGTACTTGTACCTTTGGTTTCTCCTGCCTAGGTGTAAAACCTTGCTTTTCTCCATATTAAATTTAATGCTGTTGGATATGGCCCATTGTTCAAGTCTGTTAAGATCTTTTTGGACCCTGAGCTTTTTCTTGCTTACTTTAGTTTTTATATCAAGTCTATCTTTTACAGTTATGTTTTTGGTAGGTTGGGCTACAGTTTCTTTTTGTATGAAGACTGATGCAAAGAATGAGTTAAGCATGCAGCAGCTGTTTTCTCTCTACTGCCTGTTACTTCCTTTCCATCTTTTCTCTTTAGTGGACCAACTATTTCCTTGACCTTTTTTTTGTTATTTTTATGTAGAAAAGAACATTTTTATTATCTTTGACTTTTGTTATCTTTGTTCATTCTGAGTCTTTGCTTTCCTGACTTCTTCTTTGCAGATTCAGGCTATCTGCTGATACTCCGCTTTAATTTATGTGTTCCTCTTTCTGTTTTTTTGTACTTATCCTTTTGGTCTTTCAATTTATCAGAGAGATCTTTGTGTAACCATGCTGGTTTCTTCTTGGAATTCTTGTTCTTTCTAGTGGTATTGTGTTGGACTGGATTTTTATGATCGTATTTTTCAATGTTTCCCACACTTCTTGAGTTGGTTTCTCCTTTAGGATTTTTATCCATGGGTTTTTATCACTTCTTCTCTGTTATTAAGAATACTCAGTATAGCTTTTCCTCTAGTTCTCTCCTCTACCTTTTGGATGACAAAGTTGTCAGCTAAGTTGGTTAGGAATCCGTTCAATCTCCCACTTGCTGAAGAGTTTGTCTCCCAGTTAATATCAAGTTAGTTAAAGTCTCTCATTATTACTGTGGTATGCTTCCTACATGCATTTGTTAATTGATTAGCAAAGAGTTCATCTATTTCTTCTGCTTGCTTGGTTGGGTGGCCTCTAGTATATGCCTATGATAGCAATGTTATTCTTTTTTCCTTTTATATTGACCCATATGGATTCTAGGTTTTCATCTTTGGTTTTGTGTATTTCTGTACAGATGTAATGATCTTTTATATATAATGCACTCCACCTCCTCTTTTGTTAGGTCTGTTTCTTTTGAATAGTTTGTATCCTTCCATCAGTACATCCCAGTCATGAACTTTATCCCACCAAGTTTTAGTAATGGTAACTATATCATACCTGCCTTCATGTACTAATACTTCAGGTTCACCCTGTTTGTTCCCTAAACTTTGAGCATTAGTATATAGGCATTTGAGTCCTTTATGGATCTTGGGTCTGTTTCTTATACCTCCTACTTTGTAACTGGGATTTTTATCCTTTCCATCACTTCTACTTCATTATGTTTTTCTTCTTTCTTTCTCTTTACTCCCTACCTGCATATGTGATTGGTTATATAGTGGTTTTTGCTTGGAATTAGGTTCTAAAGGTCATGAAGATTGCTCCCCCCTCCCCCCTCAATTTTAGTTTAAAGCCCTTTTGATAAGATGAGCCAATCGTTTTCCAAATATATTCTTTCCAGTTCTTGTGAAGTGCAGCCCATCCCTTGTCAGTAGCCCTTCAAATAGTTAATGCAGACCATGGTTTAGAAAGCCGAAGTTCTGACAACACCAATTTTTAAGCCAGTGGTTTGTTTACAAAATCCTTTGCTCCCTCATTGGATGGTGGCCTTTTGTTGGAAGTATAGATGAAAATACCACTTGTGCTCCTAATTCTTTAACTTTCTTCCCTAGCTGTTCATAATCTCTTGTTATTGTTTTCAGATTCATTGTTGTGTCATTGGTCCCCATGGGTAGTAAAGGGCTAGTAATCCATGGGGTTGATTATTTTAGTAAGGTATTCAGTTACGTCTTTGATTTTTGCTCCAGGGAGACAATATACCTCCCTAGATTGACTGCCTACAGTCTGCCAACTGTAGTTTCTGTTTACCTAAGAATTGAATCTCCTGTCACCAATATTTGCCTTTTTTTTTCGTACAAAAGTCTGCAATACTTTTCTTCCTGTCGCAGGAATGCTGGGTTGTTGTTTTTTTAGAAACTATTGATGAATGCATTTTTGTGGGTATCTGCATTTTCTTCCAGGGGGAGGCTATGAAAACAATTGTTCAGTTCCAGAGTGGTTTCACTCAAGTGGGCTAGGGTAGATATTAGGGGTTATTTGGCAGCCAAGCAAATAATAATACATTTTTGCTACCACCTAATGTCTAGCAAGTTGAACAATCAATGCACAGTTACAGGGAATTGTAAATATTCAGTGGATAAGTACAGGGAAAAGACAAATTCAGTGCATGGAGTGACCTGAGTGCAGTGTATGCTTTCCACCTTGTGCACCTTGGGCAGGGCTGCAATTTCAACTGAGGGAATCCCAGTCACAGCCCTTGGGATGCTGTGTGCAATGCTGTATGGACAAACATGATGGAATCTTCTGCATAATACTTTTGTCCCTTGTATTGTTCTGCAGGCCTGCCATTGAAGGAATAGCCAACTATACTTTTTATAGACTGAATCATGCTTGTGGCATGATTATATGTAAACCTGATTATATGTATTGAAGCTATAATTATTTAAAAGCAGTCTTCTACTTTAAAAAAAATGCACTCATTTCTGCTGAAATAAATGCAAATAGGAACAAAGTAAAGAAACCACATTTAAGCACAAGGTCTCAATAAGGTATAGAAAAGAGGAAAGAAAGCCTGTCCTTGTAAGTTGAAAACAATACTTGCCGAATTCTCTGGGTAATTCTCTGTTGCAAAATTCTAAGGATGGGTTTCTGTTCTGTGTTTGATTTGGTTCAAGCAGCCTCAATTAAAAAGAAAGTTGTTGTATTAGAGAGGATACAGTATTCAAAATTTGAAATTATACTGTTATTCATTCCAGTGTCAACATCCAATCATGATTTTAACAAAGGTGAACCCAAATAGATGCTGGATATGAAAAAAATATTAATGTAGGTTGTAAGTTTTTAAGTAAAACAGTATTTTTAGAAAAGATTTGCAATCTTTAAAACAGATAGCTAACCTTAAGACATCTAAATTAAATATGGATCTTTTAATATTGAATGTGAATTCTATATTTTTAACAGAGACAAGATGAAACATGGAAAGAAAAGGCTACATTATATAAAATATTTTTATATAAATTGCATTGTATTGTAAGCTAAAATATAATTTGTATAAATTGTATTGTAAGCGAACGCAGAAGGTAGAAAAAGCTAAATGAAATTGATTACAACAGATGCAGGCTAACACTAGTTTTGGAAAATCAGAAGATTTTTACCTATCAAATAGAACATTTACAGACATTCTTGAAAATGTATAAAGTATTAATATAATCAAACAGAAGGACATACACACAATTTGAATATGGTAAATAGATTTTGAGAAATATAAGATTAAAGGAAATATTTAATCCTCGATTCCCCCCCTCCGCAGTTTTGTAAGAAACATATTTAAAGGTTTTATATCATTGGAATCTTACTCTAGTACAGATTTTATGCATAATAAAAAGTATAAATGAATATTGGAGAGGTTGTCAGGACAACAGGATCTTTTTACAAACTTGCTGACCATGCACCCAAATTAATAAATTTTGGAATATAGTATTCCAGGGGATTTTATTAATTACTAATAAAAAAATATAGAAACATCATATTTAGGTCTTTTGTAATTTTCTGATAAGAATCCAAATTTGAAGAGGCACTATTATTATTATTATCAGCAGCAGCAGCAGCAAAATCAGCCAGATGTTCAGACTGGGTTTGGCATTTTTGTCTACCTATCGAGTCCTTACCAAGGACCTGGGATAAGCAGAGTTGGATGTTTGATGGTGTTACATTATGTTATATTATTATTATTATTATTATTATTAT
>JANHFL010007992.1:0-32305 GCA_032468155.1 Oxyrhabdium leporinum
CTATCTATCTATCTATCTATCTATCTATCTATCTATCTATCTATCTATCTATCTATCTATCTATCTATCTACTGATCAACAAAAAGCTGCTAATTATATTACTCTCCTCTCTCTTTCTCTCCCCCTTTAAACTGAATTTTACGATTTACCTTGACATAGTTACATGTTGAACTGCATGCCATCTTCAGAATTGTACAGTGGAAACACAGGACCTTGGTAATTAGTGAAGAGCACAAAATCTTTTCTTTGTTGTATTTTTAGATTGGCTACCTGCTTTTTGACAGTGTTCCAAAAATGGTCTACAGTATTAATTAAAATGGCATTAGAAATGTGTAATTCGACTGTTCAAACAAGTGACAAAGTAGAGAGGAAAAGGAGAGATTTGAGAAACAGCATTTTAGAAATGTAAAAGGGAACGGATCGTCACGAAGATACAAACAGGAAGGCAGTCCGACGAATGGAGATGCTAGCATCTGTTAGGGCAGTGGCCCTCAACCTTTGCAGCTTGATGGCCCAGCTGGGGGAGGGGAGAGGGGAACCGGGTCCCATGAGCGGCAGGCCGGCGTGTACACAGATGCAAAGACATGTGCAACTCCATTCACACAAGAGATTTGGGGTGCGATCTCGGCTCGTTCAGGCTTCCCAATGCCAAAAGTTTTTGCAAAGGGACAGAAGGCCTGAAGCAGCGCAAGATGAAGTAGTGCCCTGGAGCCTTTCGGCCGTTTGCAAAAGCTTTGAGCGTGGAGAAGAGAAGCCTTTGGGGGCACAGTCCCGTGCTCCTTCAGACTCACCGAGGCTGCCCAACACTCCAAAAGCAGATTGGTTGTCCTGCACATGAGTCAGTGAAGCTGAGCAGGGTATGCTCGTCCCGCTCTGCCTCTGCATTCACCACTCTGCTTTTGGAGCATTGGGAGCAGGTGGCTCGGTGGCCCAGCTGGGGGGCGGGGATAGAGGGAAAACCAGGCCACCTGAGTGATGGGCCAGTGCACACGCACCGCACATGAAGGTCCACTCACACAAGAGGCCTTTGCGACACCAATCATGTGAGTGGGGCTGTGAACCCGCGTGTGCGCACACCGGCCTGCCACTCACACGGCCTGGTGAATAGGTCACGGATCACAGGTCAGGGACCCCTGTGTTAGGGTCTTTGTCTAGATCAGGGGTGTCAAACACAAAGCCTGTGGGCCGGATCCAGCCCATGATGTGGTCAGATCTGGCCCGCAGGGCCGGCTTGGAAAATGTAAGGAGACGGTCCTGGCTGCTTCGGCCTAGTCTACCAAATGGGAAGAGGAAACATCGGACCAGGGTGGTTTCAGCCCAGTCTACCCAATGCAAAGAAGAAACATGAAAGCAGTTTGGGGAGCGGCACCAAGCTGGCCACACCCACCCAGTCGGTCACACCCAGGGCGGCCCCCCGAGGTCAACCACAACCCTGATGCAGCCCTCAATGAAATTGAGTGAGACCCCATGTCTAGATCACTCACTTTCAAAGATTGGATAATAAAATAAGCTGGGAAAAATTCACAGGTTTTAAATCATCCCTCTCCTCTTTCTTATTTCTTTTTGTATTGAGCAAACAAAATATCAAGGCAATGATGAAGGAAGGACAGAATTAACATTAATATTGAATTAATTAACTTTAATTAAGCTGATGTCTTCCATAGTTCTGAGAACCACAATATTATGGAAGCATGGAGCATGCAAGGATACACTAAAGTTCATGCCTGAACATATTCTGGAATGACTCCTTTCTGCTTCAACTGTTTTTCAGGGCTGAATTATTTAGCTGGTAATAATTACTGTAGCTAGACGTGATATTTCTCACTGGGTATTCTACTCAATTGGTTTTGTTGCCATTAACAACCAAACGTCGTGATGGGTGAGATTTTTCAAACATCCTATTCATAACATAGGATGCACACAAACACATACATCTCAGATACATGTATCTGAGTCTCCCGAATATAACTGGATAATTTATTTAAAGAATGTCCTCTACAATTTTTATAAGGTTTCTTGTAACATCTGCCTAGCTATTGCAGGAGGTAAGAGTGCCGAGGTAGACATATTTGAAAGGACTCATCATTAGTTATTCAGAAATATTCATTGGGAACTATACGTTTACGAACCTAGATCTTGTAAATGTGAATTCTCCTCTTGTCCATGCTGGTGTAGCATCCTTCCCCAGAATATATTCAGTTTCAGGCATTTCTGTAGAGGGGTCAAATGTCAAGGTGCTGGCCACAACCATATGATCAAACTCCTTCCCCCTTTTTTTTACATTCAGTACTAAGGATTTAATGGCATAGTCATAGACACCAACTTTTTGATACTCTGTTCCGATGCTTTCTATGGAGCAGCTGAAAATGGAGTTCCATCCACAGATCTGAAGTGGACAACTCACCGCAGCTGCCTTGCTTCGGGAAAACTTGCCACAGCCAATTGCCATGGGACAACTCACCACAGAACAGTTCAAAACAGGATAACTTAAGAGAGGGACAAGTAGGGTTGCAGCTCATCCTAGCCTCGAGGACTTCTAACTTGAGAAAGTTCAGTGCTAAAGCAAAACAAGGGCTGCTGCAAATTCACTTGTCTCTCTCTCTCTCTTGAGTTATCCTGCACTGAACTGTCCCACGGTGAATTGTCCCACGATGAGTTGGCCATGGTGAGACAGCCAGGGCAAGACAGCCACAGCGAGTTGTCCTAGACCAGGGGTGTCAAACTCAAGGCCTGCAGGCTGGATCCAGCTTGCAGGATGCTTAGATCTGGCCTGCAGTGCCACCCTGGAAACAGCAAAGGACCGGCCTGCGGTGCCTTTGCCAGAGAAAACAGAGCTCAGGAGGGCTGAACACAGCCCTCCCATGCTCTGTTTTCAGCTGGGACAGCCTCCTTCAGCTCTCTGCCATCAATAATGGAGCTTGGGGTGGATGTCTGTGCCCCCCCCCCAAGCTCCATTTTCATTGGCAGAGGGCTGCAGGAGGCCGTCCCGGCTAAAAACAGGGCCTGGGGGATGCGTGTGCAGCTCCCCTGAGCTCTGTTTTCATTGGCAGAGGGTTACACCCACCCCGTCCTGGCCATGCCCACCCCAGCCATGCCCCCCCCCCAAGGTCAAACATAACCCTGGTATGGCTCTCAATGAAACTGAGTTTGACACCCCTGCTTTAGGACAATCAATCAGCCCAAACCACCTCATGCTCAAGTTAAATAATAAATGTGCGATAAAAAAACTAATAGTAAGTAACTAAATAAAAAGTTCCCTCATTGACTATATTACTCAGTTTAGCGTTGGTGGACAATATTTTTCATCATCAGTTTTTGTTATGTAAATTTCCTATGCTATTACTTTTTTCTTGATCTTTTACTTGTCCACCTCTTGACTTAATTCTTTTTAGCTGGCATTTCCAGAAACTCTAGCTGGCTCTCACTTCCTTCATTTCCTCCATATCAGTTAATATCTCATACAATGCTGCTTGGACTCATCATCTAGCTCTGATATTTAGCTTAATGCTAATGTCCTTAAAAGTGTTATTACCTATAGTTGGTGCAATATTGGCAGCAGGGCTTTCATCCATGTACAATTTACCATAAAAAATACGCTGTGATTAATTTTCTTTGCACTGAGATAAGCTTTGCTCTGATTGCTCTGATTTAAATTTGCTGTGGCTGCCCACAAACCAAAAGAATATATCAAATCTGCCCATTTCTCCCTCCTGTTTCCCTTATCAATTGATAAGCATCTGAATAGGTAAATAAGGGGAGGCAGGGAGTTAACGCATACCACTGGACATACCAATACTGATAAGATGCTAATGCCCAGGGACATATTATTGTTATTATGGCTTGGAGTCAGCCAAATATCTTGACTACACTTGGCCTTCTTATCCACCTAACAAGTCCTTCGCGAGAACCTGAGATAGACAGATGTTTTTGCTTGATGATTATTATTATGGTTCATTGCACAATCAGCCATCAGATGTTTAGACTGGATTTGGCATTTTTATCCACCTATTCCCAAGGTCCAGTGATAGGCAGCTATTATTACTATTATTATTTGTTAGTTCTCATGGGTGTTGAGTATATACTTCGTTCCTACAAAGGTAATAATTTTATATTTTACTGAAAAGAAGAATGCCTAACTGAAAAAAGAAGAACAAACTTTCAATCCGCTACTGGCAGCAACGGAAAAGGAAGAGACGAAGTTAAAGCACATGAGCCTAAAGGTCATATATGTAAAATTAACATTTAAACAATACTAATTACTATCACTACATTACAGTCACATATGATTAATGAATCATACAGTTTATTACCTGAACAGGAAGTTTTTTAATGGTATCTGTAACAGCCTCTTTCAGACCAAGTGTGGCAGTTGAATAATTCTGCTGTCCAGAAATGAATACATCCTCCTCTACTGGATTGGATGTTTGCGGATGCTGAAAATTACAAATAAAAGCATGTAAACATTTCTGGTATATACCAAAGCAAGTTATTTCATGCTGTTCACAAGTTTGTTCCTGTATATTGCCTTTCAAATTATGTCATTTAGTTTGTAAGCATACCTCTTAATAGCAGCTTTGCTATTTATTTTCTCCTAGGAACTGAAATATAGCATGACTTTGGACAACTGGCAATGCTGTTCAGTGACTGCTGCAATTGGTGCTTCAGTTTAACATAAAAGGAAAGTCCTTGAAAGCTACACAGGAAGAATATGGTTTTATTAAATTACAGAAGTTCATAGTTAGTTTCGCCCCTGAATTAGACAGCAAAAAAATATGATGAGAAAATGAAAGAAACTAGAAGTGGACATGGAGTGAATATGGGCATTTATGTAGCACCATTATACTGGTGCCAAAAATGGAAGAAAGAGAAAATATACCGATAGAAAATTGCCTAGTCAATGTGATGGACGACTAGAGAACTGGATTATTATTCTTTTTATTTTACTCAAAAGACTCAAAATATTTTTAAAGTGCTGTGCATGGAGAAGCAATCCAGACTTGAAAATAGACTACTTATGGAAGGGAGGAAGCATAAAAGACAGTCACATTCATATCTGATCAATAAGATGAACGAATCTGATTAGATCAATCAGATGAACACATGACAGGAAAGTAGGTTCAACCTTACTTATACTAGAGTACATCCAATATTACAAGAGAACTTCTATGCATGTAACGGAACTTCTTTGTTATATGGGCTGAAGATCTGGTCCGGAGTGTTCCCAACCACCAAGAGCAGATTTAAAGAAATCTTGTAAAGATGTGGTATAGAGAGAATATTCATTTATCAAAAAAAAAGAAAGGAAAGATAGCAAAATCTTTACTATATATACCTTAGTCTATGAATAAATGTATAAATTAAGCCTGTTACTACTTCTAAACATGAAAATGTAAAGAAATATATTTATTTGCATAAAAATATTTATGTTTTGAAATTTTCCAAAAAACCCCCAAGCCCTCTCATAATTCAGAATCAACTTGAATTGTTTAAGAAATTCAAAGCAAGAGGCTATCTATTTATGTTTAAAATCATAGTGGTGCTGAACAAATGGTAGCTCTCAGTTAGTTATTTCAGTGTCCTTGTCATGTGATCAAAATTTGGGTGTACTTATGACCATAGGTAACTTCAACTCTCCCACCCATATCCTCTCGCATCTCTGCTCTTTAACTGCCCTGCACCTCACTGCTTCAGCCAGCCCTGCCACCCTGTGCTCCACTGTCTCTGCTGCCTCTGGATAACCTTCACAAGGTGTGCCTGGCCCTTTGCAAGGCAGCTGTTAGCCAGGCCAGGCCTTCTTTCTGAAACTGTTCATACTCTTCCAATTTGAAAGGCTCACAAGAAGGCTTACAAACTTGCAATTTGGACAAGGACACATCGGCCTTAGGAAGAAGGCAGCTGCCTTACAAAGCGCTAGGCAGGTGCACCTTGCCAACAGTGGGAAGAAGAAAACAGGAGATGATCAGCTGAAGGATGGCAAGACCATTGGTACACAGGGTAACCAAAAGGGCAGAGAGATGGGGAGAGATAGGCAAGTACGGGTAGTTGAAGAGGAAGCAGCCCCTTATCTTAGTGAAATCTGGGACTGGGACAAAGCTGGAAAAGGGCTTGAGTCAGAGTGTATTGTATCGACTGGGTGGGATTTGGTTAAAAATGGCAACTGGCATTATCATCGCTAAACAATGTGGTCATGTGACCATGCCTTGTGACTTCATCACTTCATGATGGAAATTCTGGGCTCAGTTACTGTCATAACCTGTATGTTTATATTTCATCAAAATCTTTTAAGTCATCTGCCAATGCAACAAACAAACTCATTCCATACATAAAGTATCCCACAGACTAAAACATGCCAATGTTGTAATGAATAAAATCAAACATAGCAAAGATTTCACAAATTGCAAAAATTCAATTTGCAAGTCATTTCCAATTTCCTTCCAACAAGCATTTTATTAGGAATGTACTCACACGAAGAACTGGAACACCAGAACTTCTTCCGTCAGCAACACTCAAAGCAATATTGCCCTGGCTGCCATGCAGATCCCTAGAGCTGCCATAGTAAAAGTTGCTAACTGGAGCATAATTGGAATTAAAGGACCGTGACAGCATGCTCTGAATAAAGAGGGGACAGATAACAGAGATTAGTGCAGCATGCATAAATCACAAGACATGTTATACACAAAGTCAGTGCAGACACACAGATTGCATATCATGTTATAACCATGCAAACAAAGAACTGTCCCGCTGTGAATACAAAATCTCGGTTACATGCCATGTGATTTTTCACAATGTAACTGATCATGCTGTCTGACATAATCACCACACAAAGCACAGTATATGCCCATTCATTTGCCAGGACCACCTCCCTCTACCTGCCCATACCACGAGACCAGATAGGGTGGGGCTTCTCTTCCTGAAATCTTGCCATCCAGTAAGACCTTGGAAGTGTGCCTTTTCCATGGCTACTCTAAATTGTAAAGCACCCTCTCGCCAGGGATTCAAGAGACAGTGCCCCCCCCCAAGCCTTTCAGAAGATCTGGCTTTTTAGTAGGTGGTGGGAGAGGATTGAATGGGTGGAAAGTATGGAAGGAGGGCAGTGACCCTGCTGTAGGGCATCCCAAAGAGATGATTCAGGCTCAGGATTTTTATTTTATTGTTTTACTCTTTTTCCTGTTGAATTACTGTTTTATTTTGTGATATACTGGTAAAAATCAAGATCCTTCAAGTGCTGAAAGAATTATAGCAAAATGGACAGGTTCATTTTTAAAGCCTGATACCACCCGAAATTTGGTATAAGATGGACTGCAGATTTCCATGTTTTTTTTCCCCAGAAGGCAATTTTGGAAATAAAAAGTTTGACTGAGACACACAGCAAGAATTTTATTTATTACTTCTAGAAAAGCTTTCAGACTTCAGTATGGAATATAATATTAAAGGGGAAATTTAGTGGAGTTCTATGAATAAGGATGGATGGATGGATGGATGGATGAATCTTTCCTTTCCAAGGCATATAATTTACAGCCCTCCTCATCTAATAGTATTTACAGCCCTCCTCATCTAATGGTACTGAGGGAGGCATGGCTCAAAATTTAACTTTAGAAAATTTGTATTAACAAGTTCCACAAAAGACACACAAACCAACAAAAATTGTTTAAAAATTGTTTTAAGTTCTCTCACACAGACCAAACAATAAAACAGCAAATGGTTCAAATATTTCACTGACCTATCTCCTCAAATATGTATAAGTTGATGAAGGGGGACATTTTATATCACCCAAACAGTACAACACTACAACAATAACAAGGCAAGATAAAAATGCAAAAAACAACAAATGTGTCCAAAGTGAAAGCCCAATGGAATTTCAGAACTGAAATAGATGAGAGGTTGGCATCAATCAATTTTGAAAAGACCACACAAACTATAAAACTGGAAGCCAGATTTAAATTGAAGATCGATATCCCCAAGTGCTATTTAACAATATTTCCAATATTATCAAAACCTAATGAACAAAACCTTCAGAAAAATTCCTATAGAAGGAAGCTTGTAAATCATCCTTTAAAACCAGGTTTACTCAGAGTGGTCTCTAAGAACTAATGGAATAAGAGCCAACGTAGAAAAGACAATGTTAGACAAAGATTGAAGAATTGGTATTAAGCTCTAGCATGAAAGAAAACCAAGCCTGTCTCTAACAATGTACAATGGTTTAATGCATTTTGAGATTTTAAAGATAGAGCTAGGAAACTGAAATACCTTCAAGGATGTCAATGTTTCTAAATACACTGGCTTGGGCACCATACTGGAGTGGAGAGATTACTTTGATTAAAAGAGATTACTCTGACTTCAAAGATCTTCCCCATAAAGAAATGCATTGATTACATCATCACAGTTTATCATGAGCGACTATGAAGTCATTTTTCATGGTTACTGCTTCTTATTGGTCACAGCATAGCTCCCAAAACAAAAACTCTTAAATATATTCAGATATATTAGGAAGAAGCTTCTCCCAAATCTATAGCTATAAGAAATGTCTTGGCTTTGGTTTTTTACTGGTTATTGTTTATGACTTTTATTGAAGTAATATAAATTGTTTTGCTTGCTTTCTGCTGCGCTCAAAATAGTTTGTGCTAGACTGTATTACAATTAATTGTTTTAATTCAGTTCCATTATTTCCTAAAACAATTTTTAAAAAGACTTTTTTTAAAAAAAAAATCCTAATCTCAATCTTTTTGTAGGCTAGGCAACAGCACTCAGCCTGAAGTACCATCCTACTTTTGTGGCTTTAAAGTAAAAAAATGTATTAAAAAGAACAAGGGATTGTTTAAATTTCTCATTATGCCCTATGATATAAAACTTAGAAATAGTTTGAGCACTTTAAACCAATATAACATTCAAGACAATCCAAATTTTGTTCTAGACCCTCAGAACATTCTTAATGTGGCCCATTCTGTGTTTTTTTTACTCCAAGATTTTTTTTTCTTGCTTTCCCTCTCCTAATAAAGATACTGCTGAGGGAGAAAACTAAAATAGACTACATAGTGAAAATACTTCTGTAATTCAAGCGAAGATAGGTGTAAATTAAACATGATATTGTGCATGAGAAGAAGAGAAAATATCCATCATTTCTCAAAATTCTGTGGAGGGATAGAGGAAAAGAAATTTGCTATTGCTATTCAAATCTAAAACAAATAGACTTTCTATCAAAAATTCATAAAATTCACAAAAATTTGATAGCAGTCTAAGGCAGCCTCACGTTCCTCAAACATACTATTAACTGTTGGAATTAAAAGCAAGTTTTTTAAAAGTTCCCGTTTTCATACTGTGTTAGGTGTTTGTGTATTTTACTTATACTGGATGACAGTTACTTTTTCTCTCAGCCCAACCTTCTCAACAAGATTGTTGTGAGGAAAACAGAAAGCAAGAATATTAGGTATGTTTGCCACCTTGAGTTATATTACAAGTAGTCCTTGGTTAATGTTAGTAACTGGGACTAGAATTTTTGTCGCAAAGCAATGCAGTTGTAAAGCACAAAATTATGAGACTGCATTGCTTAACAATGGCAGTCCCAGTACTCCCTCTTGTCATCATTAAGTGAGGATAAACAAGGAGAAAGTAGTGAAAACTGAAGAAATCAAAATTCCTTTTAGAAATAACATCAAGAGTCTGGATGAAGATGGTCACTACACGTAGCATCCTTCAAGGATCTTGTCATTCTTCAAGCTGACAATATCAAGCCCAGCGAAGATTAGAAGCACTTCTAACCTTCAACAGGAAGGTTAAAAGTGAATATAGAACAGGAATGAAGAAGATCTTAAAGTCCAAACTCAGTGGAGGAAATGCCATCAATTAACACTTGGCAATTCCAATAAGTAGATAGCTGGACTCATAGACTCATACTCATACTCATAAAAACTGTGGATGGGAAGACCAGAAAAAAATGATGATAATGAATCATGACCTTGATCCATGCAGTGATGTTGATAAGACTCTACTTACTAAGGAAAATAGGTAGGTGTGCAATGTTGCAAATACACCAGGCAGTTGAAGAAGAAAAAAGGACACTGGAAGAATATCTTAAGGGCAATGAAGATGATGTGCTGAACCTACTATATGAGGAAGGCTTACTGAATACTGGACAGGCCAAACTGGCCGAAAGAAAGACCAAATGAAGACTACAAAAGTGACATGGCAAGGCATTATAGGGCTAGTATATAAAAAAATAGCAGGAAAAGCAGATAACAATAAGGTCTGGTAATAGCTAAGAAAATGAAGTTGAAGAAAGAGACAGAGGAGCTAATTATGGTTGCACAAGACATTAAAAACAAATGCATGTAAAGCCAGAATTGAGAAGACAGCAATAAACAGCAAGTGCTGCCTCTGCAAAGAAGCTGAAGAAACAATGGATCCACTTAGTTAGTTGCTGCAAGAAGACTGCACAGATTGACTACAAACCAAATACTGAGAATCTCCATATACATTTACAAACCATGACAAAACAAAATAACAACAATGGTATGTTGGAAGATCTGCAAGAAATACCATTTGCCTGCAAGCAAGAATTGGTGGGATGACAAAACAGAAAAAAAATCATAGAAAACGAAGAAGTTAAAGTGGTCTGGGATTTTAAAACTCAAATGCATAAACACCTGCCACATAACATCCCAGACTTAAAAATTGTCAGTAACAGACAAAATAGTCTGGATAGTAGACAGTACAATATCTGGAAACAACAGATATACAAAAAAGAACTGGAGAAAAATCACAATATAAAAAGACTTCCAAACAGAAGTAGAATGACAAAAGAAAGCAATGATAGTGCCAGTAATAATAGCAACCTTGGATATAATCCCAAAATCTCTGGACCACCACTTGAACATCATCATTGACCATTGGTCAATTGCAAAAGGCAGTTTTACTTTGAACAGCTTGCATCTTGCAACAATACCTTTAATATCATCAAACAACACGTGCCTATCCCAGGTCCTTGGGAAGGACTTGATAGGTGGATAAAAATGCCAAATCAAGACTAAACATCTGTCTGACAGTATGCGCAGCAGTAATATATAAAGTTCAGATCAATCTGAAAATCTGCATTTAAAGAAAAATAGTACCTGAAACATCCAACATTAGACATAAATATTCAAGAAAAGCATTCCTCTATTCCAAGATATAATTGCTGCAGACACTAGGTGGATGTTGATCCCTACCAGAACAGACCAACATCAATAGATATGAGCCACATAATTGTTTACATTCCATAATGTATTTCCAAGTATAAATACATATAAATATATACACACACACAGACTTACCTGAGTCTTTGGCAAGGGTGATTGATGACCCTTTCTTCCTTTTGGGTTTTGTTTTCTTTGTCATCACTATTCTGTCTTGATATGTGTGAACATGCATGTGTGTGTGTTCTTAAATGTTTTTAACAAGTGTAACCCACCGAGAATTGCTGAGAGTCATGCGGCATATAAATTTAGTAATTACATAATCAAAAAGTTAATTTTAATAGAAATTATAGCATTAATCCTCAAAAAGCTTGTGAACTTAACTTAGCTACTTTTTGATACATTTAAATATATAGTGGAAATGTTTAAATTTATATTAGATAAAAGTTTTTACAATAATCTCTTGTAATTTCTGTTGAACAGATTCATTTAAAATATCTGAGAGTATAGTTTACCAGACAGGAAACCTTCTGTTTCAACTTATTTAAAACTTCCTGTTTATTTGCACAGTTTTTCTATGTCAAACTGCTAATGTACAAAGCTGGAAGAAATGGGTAACTATAGAGACAGGCTATTTTTTGAGGGAAAAAGGCCTGAACCAAACACTTCTAAGGGAAAACTATTTTTTTTATATCAAACAAATAATCCCAATCCTTGATATCTGATAGTCAAAAGATGATTAAATTTATGTAAGCATGGTAGGTAATAGACTTCAATATCATACATGAAGCCAAATTTGTCTTATATTTAACAGTTTACCACATCAGCAGTTTTCCTCTAATCTTCTACTGTTGTATCAGAAAGCCAGAAAATACAAGTTTTGTACTGGAGGGGAGCATATTGGGCGGGCTGGAAAAATATGGAAAAGCAACCGGTGGGACAATAGGTATCAATACAGAATTGATATCTGTGTAAGGAAACATCAAGACTGGGAACAAACAAAAAAACCCAGCTTGATGAAATTTCTATGTGAACTAGGTATATTATGCATTATACTCAATCTATCCTAAGATTCAAGTTTCTGTGTTACTAGAAATAGGTGGACCTTGACATTCAACCGGAATTGAGCCCCGAATTATGGTTATAAGTTGCACCAGTCGTTAAGTAAGTCACCATGTGACTGATTTTATGACCTTTTTGTAACTGCTGTCAGGAATTTTGAATTTAGTTCATAAGTAGCCTTGGGGAAATCCACTGTGACTTCAAACATCCAGTAAGGGGCTGGTCATAAATTGAGGATTACTTGTACATTGCCATTTTCCTAGTACGTCAGAAAAATTAAATCATTTGAAAAATTGCTATCAGCGCTCAGGGAAGTAAGTATATATTTCATATTTTTCATTTTTACAAGCATGTATTATCAGTGAAGTAATAACCATGTCACTTTAGTAGGATATTATCTCCGTGTTTCAAACATGCTGCTGAAGATGGTAAGATTTTCATCTACTTAGATGTGATAAACATTAACTTTATGGCAATAATTTTCTCGATGATTTTAGAATTCTTCCTTCCAAATAAAGCATACTACTGCATGTACTATAATAAAACATCTAGCTGGGTAATACTAAAGCTAACTTACCTATTGTATGAACATGAGTTTAAACAAATTACTGAAATTTTGAACTGTACCACAACCACACATACATTAAAATGGCAGGCTTTTACCAGCTTAATAAAAAACAGATTGCTGAATTTAAGAAGAGGAAGTAAAACTGCTTACCTTTTCTAACTTTTTGGCCTCTATGTGCCGTAGTACTTGTTCCCTCCAATCATGAGGAACTTTATTTTTTCCTGTAGGATCCATCAGAGAGTATTCAGAATTAACTCTTGGACTTGTTCTTTTAGACGGACTAGTCCTTGAGTAATTGAAGTCACTAACCGACATAGTTCTCTCTGGTATATCGTTTGCTGAAGGACGGGCACTCTGAGGTCGGGGTACATTTGGTCCATCAATGCTATGTGTTCTTGCAGAAAGAGGTCTCTGTTGACCTGACAATTTTGGCGGGACTCTTCCCACTGAATGCAAATCCCTATACGTTAAATAATCCCCCTCAGAAACCAGAGGACGGCGTGAAGATCCAGAATCAACATTAACTGAAGCAGTAGAAGACACACTACTCTGTCGCTGGAGAGTATTTCGGGTTGCACTAGAAGGTTGCCTGTCATTTGGTGAAACAGCCCACATTTCCATATGCCTACCACCCATCCTTTGATGCATATTATAGGCAGCACTAGCTCTAACGTTATTATGGTTAGAGAAATTCATGTTGGCCGAATGTTTTGCAGAAGTGCAGCTGTCTGTACTATCCAGCCTTGGTAAGCGCTGAGAAGACAAACAACTTTGTTCGGCTACAGGATTTTGTTTCTGGAGCCACAAAGACTCTTTGGGTACAATATTGCTGCTATATTGTACATTATATTGGGGGTTAGTGAATGGTTGTGAAGAATTCTGTCCTCTAACTGTATTGGTATCTTCAGGATTATGATTCAAATCAAATTTAATTGCTGTTTTTGTAGATATTAAATCAGAGGATGATGAACATCCAGGAAATACTTGTAATGGCTGATCATATAGGAGAGTAGCTGACTTGCTCCTGACTATATTTTTTCCATCTGCAGCCATGCCTGCTGATTTTATTGCTGGATTGGGGTGCTGGGATCCACTGTCATTTATAATATCACAGACTTTAAGAGTACCTGTCTCCATGTTAGTAATGCTATGAGATTTCACCACTGTCCCACTCCTCTGTGGAGACAAGTCTTCAGTACTTTTTGAAAGACACATTTCTGAAGAAGAATCGGTGTCAATGGTGGCACTTCTCTTTAGCTCTGACTTTCCTGCAGTGTGTGGCATGTCTTCAGAATGTCCATTGATATTATTTAAAGGGCATACATTTGGATATTTACTTTCTTTTTCCACTTGTTCAATTTCTTCTTTCATATGGTCATTTATCAAGTCCTTAATTGACATCTCTGTTGATTTTATTTGATTCACTACATTAGATTGCAATCCCTCTTCAGCTAATTTGCAGATATTCCTGTTGATCTGATGCACCTTGTGCGGCTCATCAGTGGCATTGTTTAGTTCAACACCTTTCTCTATTAAAGCTAATCTCTCCTCAATATTTAAACTGAATTCAGATAGATTTGTGATTTTATCTGGAGAGTTCATTTTTTCTTCTATCAGAGCATTTACTTCTCCATTTTGTAAAAGACTGTTAGAATTTTCATCTTCTTCCCTGTAAAACAAAGCAATCATAAATATAAGAAGAGCAATTTTATAAAATGGCCATAACTGATAAATGCATTTTAAGAAAGCAGCATTTAGCCAGATTTAATAATCTGTAGAGACAAATGAAATGGACTCAAGATCCATTGATTTCAATAGATTTTACCTAAGTTTGCATTTAATTTCATATAGTGATCATACCAAGATATAGTAAACTATTGTAAATATTGTACAATCAAAAAGCTGATTACAATATCAACTTAAAATATTGTTCAAGAGCTTATTTTAAATCATCTGATAGTTCATTCAATATTGCTATTAAAATTAAATTTTAAAAAAATAAAATACTGAAACAAGGATACATGGTACAAGGCAAGCAGAGTGAACAATAAGTTTTTAAGCAAAATAAATAAATAAATGAAAGAGGTATCATACAACCAAGATAAGGGGGAGCAGTAAAACTTATCTCGGGTGATAATGGGATTAAACATCTTTTCAGTCTTTTCTAACAAATAAATAATGTTATACACCAGTAAATTTTGAATTGTATGATCAGGGGGCAGTCTAAAGCTTTACACAAACAGAAACATTGTCAAGGATTATTTCTTTATTCTGAACGAATTTAAATCTTCAAAACAAAATAGCAGAACTAGTTAATGGCCTAGTTGAACCTTTCTCTGAGCAATCCTGGTGAACTGGTGACATGCCAGATAGCTGGAGGATAAGAAATGTTGCCCTTTCTTCAAAAACAGGTAAAGAACTATACAGAAACTCAATCTGACTCACATTAAGATTTAGAAAGATGTTTCAGAAATTTATAAAGTCCAATAGCATCTTGAAAACAATGCAATATATAGATTTGTCAAGAACAAAATTGTCAAATTAACTTTACTGCATTTCTTTGATTGGATTACTTTGTTAATGAATTGAAGGAACGCGGGCGGTAGCCATAATATATGCTGACTTTAGCAAAGCGTACAAGTACCTTACAATATTCTGATTAACAAGCTAATTAAGCATACTAGATGGCATATGACAATTATGAAGAAGTGGAGAGGATGCTTATTAAATTTGCAGATGATACAAAATGGCAGAGGATAGAAAAAATGGAAAAAGAAACATTTTATGATTATTTCAAATAATCTTATAACATACTATAATATTTCTCAAACCTGATTTTGGTATTGACAGTCATGGTAATTTCTCTGTCTGGAGAACACAATGATGCTTCTTGGCTACTGTCAGTGTTTAGAGATTCTGAATCCGACATTCGGGAAGGAGAGGAGCAATTGCTATTATTCTGATTGCTGTTATGAGTGGGATCATCAGACGAAGAATCTACTGCTTTACTGTCATCTGAAAATAATATAATTTGATTTAGCATATTCATATTACTAACTCATAAAATATACATCTGTAGTAAATATTCAATTTAAATGAGACTTTTCACAGCCAGTAAATATCAGGGCCTTTGTGAATCATCTGGAGCAGGAGTGTCAAACTAAAGGCAGAGGGGCTGGATCCGGCCCATGGGTAGCTTAGATCTGGCCCGCGGGGCCACCATGGAAACAGCGATGGACTGGCCCACAGTGCCTCTGCCAGCGAAAACGGAGCTCGGGAGGGCTGCATGAGGCCCTCGTGAGCTCCATTTTTGCTGGCAAAGGGTTGCAGGAGGCCATTAGAACTGAAAACAGTGCTCGAGAGCCAGTTTTCACTGGCAGAGCGCTCGGGCCATCACAGGCGCCCCGATACGAGTGACTTTGTGCTGGCCACGCCCACTTAACTTAACTGCAATGATTCACTTAACAAGTGTGGCAAGAAAGGTCACAAAATGGGGCAAAACTTACTTAAGCAAATGTCTCACTTAGCAACATAAATTTTGGGCTCAATTGTAGTTGTAACTCGAGGACTACCTGTATTCACTTGGGAATTTGACTATACAGGAATATATTAAAAATTTGTGAAATCATTTATTTGTGTTAAATAAAAACATTTGACCATTTCTTAACAATGAAAATATCTGACAAATTCTGTGTTCAAATCCTACAAAATAGCAAATGTATTGAAGAACACTTAGAAACAATATTAGGAATTTAAAGCATACAAAAAACAAATAACAAAACAACAAAATAATAGCGACTACAAACACAAAATAGTAAAACTTTATCATCCTAATCTAATAATATTTCTACTAATTATTTATATTAAAACCCCCAAAAAAGATTAAGATAATGCCATACAGAATAGACAATAACGCAGAAAAGCAGTAAACAAACAAAACATAGATAGTGGTCAGCATATCAAACAAACTAGGGTGCAAGGTATAATAAATTGTTGCAGATTTGACTTATTTAGTTTAATCCAAAATTGAGGATGTGGAAGACAACAAGCTATAACAAACCCAAACAATAAGCACTGACATGGGAGAAGTAGGGTAAAATACAGGCAACAGTGACAAAATCAAATTTAAGCACACAGATCTGCCTTTACACAGCACTGGGATTTCTTTTGTTTCCTAACAGCTGCAATCCAGGCACAATGACTGAAGGAGCATAAGTAAAAAATATATGAGTATAAATGTATTTTTATGTTACTTTTCAAGCAAAACTCTTATTTGTAATTTTAGTCATCTCAGAGAAATAGATTCTTTTTTAAAGCATTTATCACTGAATAAATGCCTACCTTTTTTGCTATTGCCAAGTGCTACCACTTTTGGTTGGTTAATGGAAGTTTCTATGAGCGGTGGTCTCATTTCTGCTACTTTCATTTCCTCATCAGAAGACAGTTCTTCTGATTCCTTTAAAAGAAGATGAACATCAGGTTTGTCAACATAACTACAATCCATTTAAACAGCCTTTTAGATCAACACAAAGATCTTAAAGCAGCAGTCTCCAGCCTTCCTGGCACCAGAGACAGGTTTTGTGGAAGACAATTTTTCACGAATATTTTCGGTTTTGCTCACTCACCCACCACTCACCCCAGCTGTGCACTCCGGTCTTAACAAGCCAGGGACTGCTATCAGTCCATGGCCTGGGGATTGGGGACCCCTGCCTTAAAAGAGTTTCCACAAAAGCTGCTCCTTAAGCTATATTTGGAAAGCTGATCTTCAGAAGAGAGCCACCAAAGAGTGTAAAAATGTTACCTCACTGGGTGTTTTAATTTAGGCTAGTAAAATATGGAACACAGCAAAAAAATATATTATCTATACTGAACATTAGTAATAATAGTATATAGGATATTTGTAAGTTACAAAAGTCTCATCTAACTTGAGGCTATATAAATGAAACATTTATTATCCCTGACTTCTTTTAACCATGCTGATTAAATTTTTTCTAATATTAATTCTCACAAAGTTATAAAGCTAGGACAGTAAAAAATAAAAGCAATAGCATAATCATATTTTATTTTCACAGAAATAATAAAAATATATATATTTTGAAATTTGTTACCACAATTATTATTCGCATTTATTTAAATTTACTATTCAGTAAAAAGTTTGATGTTGGTAACTAACAAAGCAATCCTATGCATACTCAAATGCATGATAGTTTGGGGAGACATGTATAGGATTATTCTGTTTTTAAGATGCATGTATACAATTACCGTATGAAGTATGCATGGGAGTTTAGTTATTTTTTTAGATTTATAAAAAAATATTGAAAATTATATACTCCTACGTTTTATCTAAATTTAATGCCACGATGATAGAGAATAAGACACAGAAATATATAAAATACCTCCAGAGTATCTTCATGGTTAACAATTGGCTTCACATTTTCTGGGATTTTAACTTGATTGTTCATCTGTGAGATTCTAGCACTGTTCTCCTCATCTGATTCATTAGGTTTCTGCACACAGTTTCCCATAACATTCTGCTCAGTTTCCATTTTGTTTTTCACTGGAGTAATTTCTGAAGTCTAAATATTTAATGTAGTTAAGAAAAGAGATCCCTGTTGGATGAGGCCTCTTAAGCATACTAAAGATAATGTGCAGGTACTGTAAAGTGACAATAATCAATATCCCCCACCTCGTCAGATTTCGATTTTGATATCAGATAAATTTAGCAGTTGTAAAGTATTACTGGCTCTAGATGGGCAGCAACATGCCTTGCTGCATTTCAATAATAAAAACAAGGATTGCAAAAATAATAATCAGCAGGACTTCACTCACAGGAGTGTGGGACGTCACTCAACAAAATTAGCAGAATTGGTCACAAATAAAGTGAGACTTACTGCATTTTCAAACAAATGAAATAAAAATGCATTATAGTCTACAGCAATGTTGGCGAAACATTTTGGCACTAAGTGCCAAAACGGAAGCAAGCAAGTGCATAACCACTTGCTGGAACCAAAAGAGCAGACGATCTCCTGGTTTCCGGTGCGCGCATGCGTGCCAGTCACCCAGTCTTTCGGTTTCTGGTGCGCATGCACGCGTGAAGACCAGCTGTCCGGTGCGCATGTGCCGGCTCTGCCCAGCCTTTCAGGGGTCCTCATGCCTCCCTGGTCCACGTCCGGATGGCAGGAAATCCCCACCGATGACCCAGTTCCACAGCCCCAGACAGGCAGAGAAAGTTGGGCAGGGAATGCCGCCTTCCTCCGCTGGAAAGTTGGAGCCCCTTCTCGGCCTCGGAGGGAAGTAGCGTCAGCATTCCCAGGGCTTGGATTGGGGGGCCAGCAGGTGGAAGAATTTCATCCCAACTCTGGCTGGGATGAAGCGCCCCTCCCCAGCCCACCACCGAAAACAAGCCAGTGGAGCCCCCTTGCCACTTCTGCCAAGGGAGCACAACCGCTTCCCAGCCGGCACGTCTCTTACCCTGGCACCAGACATTCCTCCCGTGAGGTGAGGCTCCTGCACAGCCGTGCAGCCCCAGGAGAGCAGCGGCAGCAGCCACAGGGCGAGAGGTAGGAGCTAGAACCGCCGCCACCGGGGGTGAGGGGGCGGTGATGGTTCACATGCGCAGCCCTGCCACTCCAGAAAGGCAACTAGCAGCAGCAGCCACAGGGCAAGAGGCAGGAGCGAGAACTGCCATCACTGGGGGCGAGGGGGCAGTGATGGTTCACACGTGCAGCCCTGCCGCCCTAGATGGGCAGCTAGAAGCAGCAGTCATAGGGCAAGAGGCAGGAGCGAGAACCACCACTGGGGGCGGGGCGGGCAGTGATAGTTCACACATGCAGCCCTGCCACCCCAGAAGGGCAGCTAGAAGCAGCAGCAGCAGGGCAAGAGGCAGGAGTGAGAACCACCGCCGCCGCTGGCAGTTCTCGCTCCTGCCTCTCGCCCTGTGGCTGCCGCTGCTGCTCTTCTGGAGCAGTAGGCCTGTGCATGTGAACTGTTGCCGCCCCCTCACCCCTGGCAGTGGCAGGAGTAGCGGGCGGGGCAGTTGACCACCCAGTCAGCAAACGTCATGCTGCCCCATGTGCCTGAGCGGGCCAGGCGCTCTGGACCAAGGACATGTGTCGGTGCCGTGGGCTAGAGGGCTGGGGCTTTGCATGAAGCTTGGGTGGGCAGGGAGGGGGGGAAGCCCCGGACCGCCTGTCCTGACTGACAGTTCTGCTTGGAAGATGATCTTGTTTCTGGTGCGCATGTGCACCGGCCAGTTGGTCTTCATGCACACATGCTTGCCAGAAACTGAAAGACCAGGTTGCCGGCATGCATACGTGTTCTGGAAACCAGAAGATCAACTTCTGGCCATGCACATGCATGCCAGGATTCTACTCTTCTGATATTTGGCAAGCATGCGTGCATGAAGACCAACTGGCCGGTGCACCGGAACCTGGAAGAGCAACAGGCGATGGCTCGCGTGCCCAGATGGCTGTGTGTGCCACTTCCAGCATGTGTGCCAGAGGTTCGCCACAATGGATCTAGAGAAAATTAGTGTAAATTCATCAAATCCAAAGTCTACCTACATTGGTCCTGACTCTTTCCTACCAGCCCATTATAAACTCATCTATACATGTAAAAAAAGGTGTTATTTATTAATATATAATTAAAATAAAGAAGAAAAAAGCTGTTTTAGCAACAAAATGAGAAAACAATAAAGTTCTATGCAGGATTATTTTTACAACATATTATCATTTTTATTGCTTTCTGTACTTCTCCCAAAAATGCTTATAGCAAACATGCTTATTTGCCTAATCAAACCGTATTACTACAATGCAGTAGTTTGAATTTGTTTCTTGAATTTCAGATATATTCTTATTTCTGCAAATAAGAATAATTTATTTTATAGCAGGACATTAACTAAGTGGTGGAATGTGGCCAAAATTCAATCAAATTCAAGAATGCTTTGGATTTTATTTCAAGGATCAACATTAACAAAAGTATAAATTACCGCCTGTTTTTTTAACATTAGCTAAACCCTATGTATCAATTACTCTCATTCCAGGCTAGTAGTTGGAAGTACTTCAAGATCCTGCTCAAGTCAGTGTGATATCTATCTGTAGATTTTCTATCAGCTTTATCTCTTCTTAACAAGAGCTGACCTGGCCACTTATCTGCTTGTAACTGACAAGACAGAGCTCTTTTTTGGTGATAGCACCAAAACTTTGGAATCCCATTCTGCTACCAGATTTTAAATGCTATTATCATCTATTCGTTCTATATTCTTAATAGTGCTGAGTTTTATCACTTTGAGGTTTTGAGGCTGAAGGATTTCTTATATTTTTAAACAATTTTATTCTTTATAGGGTTATTTTATTCCTTATCTTGGTTGTTATCCATTAGCTGTAATGTTAACTGAATGGGTCAGTCTGCTAACCAAAATTGTGAAACACATAAAAAAATTATTTCTGATATATCTATCTTAGATGAACATCTTGTAAAATGTACAGAACGTCATTTATAACGTTTTTTAAAATCTTCACAATAGCTATAGTTTAAAAATTAAACAGGTCAAATCTTAGCTGCTCTCAAAAATTATTAATGAACGTGTAATGAAAAGTTAGACAATCTGAAGCATAACACTGAATCTAACCTTTACTCCTATATCCTTTACTGAAACTTGTTGGCTTTCTTGCTTTGCTTCTTTATTAGTTTCTTCTGTGTTTTCTTCATCTTTTAATCTGTGTACTATTGTTTGAACAGTTTTGACCATATTCTTCAGTTCATCAGGGTAAGGTGTTGGATACCTCTTCAAATTACCCTCCTATAGAAAATAAATCAATTTTGAAATTAAGCAATTATAAATTGCAGCAAAGAGTGTTCCACAATCTGATCAATACAGTAAGTGCAGATACTCCTCAATTTACTACCACAAGGGGTACAGAATTTTGGCTGTAAATCAGGGCAGTTGTTATGTTATGATTTTATAACCATTTTTACAGCAGTCGTAAATTAAGTCACCAGACCATTAAGCAAATCAGGTGGTTGTTAAGTGAATCCAGCATATCCAATGGATCTTTTTCGCTGTTTTCTGCCAGAAATTGCAGACATGTAACTACAGGACGCTGCAACCAGTCATAAATGTGAACCAGTTGCCAAGCACCCAAAATGCATCGGAGGGGGCATTTTATGACAGTCAAAAGTACTTTATATGCTGTAGAGGCTGTAAAACATGCTTTCTGAGGCCGACATAACTTCGAATGATCATTAAATAAGGGCTACCTGTAACAGCACCTATATCTTAGTCACTTTCCATCTGGACTACTGCAATGTGCTATACTTGGGGCTGCCCTTGAAGACTATCCTGAAGTGTTGACCACCACCCCTTGGTTTGTTCATGTTACATCCCCGATATGAAAGCAGCACTGGCACCAAGTTTTCTTCCAGGTACAATGTAAGGTGCTGGTTATCATCTTTAAAACTCTACAGGACACCAGAGTAGGTTATTTGTAGGACCACCTCTCCTTGAGATTATCTACCCATCCCATCAGATCAAATAGGATATGTATGATAGGATTATCCACCTCAGCAAAATATTACATCCAAAGCAGCTTGTGGTTCACCTGTAAAGGATGAAGCTAAAGGCAGGATTAACAGAATAAAGCAAATACGTACTCTAGGTGGTGCCTCTCTTTCATCTTTATCTTCATCACATTCAAAAGCCACCTGAGCACGCTGCTTCCTTTGCTCCTCCCATAGTGAAGGATTGAAACTCTCATTATCAGATATGAACATAACTGAATGAAAGCATAAAGAAGTTAGAGCAAATAAAGCAATTCACACAACAGGTAGCATTTCTTAAAAACCTCCTTAACAAAACAGATTGAATGCACTATAAACAGCTAAACTCAAGCTCCAATTTTGAAATGAATAAAGTTTCCATTTCCACTACTACCTGGCAACAGAGATAGTCAAGATATGATGAACTTTACTGAAATTAAATGAAAAATATTTAGATCTGCAAACTCGCGATCATCACTTAATCTAATGACTGGGTTACTTGGTGATCATTCAAAGTTACACCAGAAACCCACCCACCCCAAAAAAAGATACTTACAACCCAGTTCTGCTTTTACCCACCCACCCCTGAGTCATGTGACTGCATTTTGGGAGCTGGGCAACTCGCCCACATTTATGGTTGTTTGCAGCATCCTGCAGTCATATGAACCCAATTCATGATGTTTTTGCTGAAAAGCAGTGTTTACTTCTGATTTTCAGCAAAAATGCCTGACAGTGAACAATAAATTTGTTAACGACCCTGGCGGTCAATTAACAACTGCAGCAGTCACTTTATAAGTATGGTGTTCACTTAATACCTGTCACAAAAAAAGGTCATAAAATCGGGTCCGTTATGTGAGGACCTGCTTTATGACTGCCATGACTTATGACATAATTGGCAGGCTCCATTATTATTAATAAGTTGAGGACTATCTTTACTAATTGCTTTAAGTATCACAATTTTAGTATTCTGTACTATTGTTTTTTTCAAATTTGTTAATTTATATTTTGGACCAGATACTGCACTCACACTGTCCTAGGGGCTTCAATTATCTATGTTTATAAAGAGTAATGAGAGAAATTATGCACAATGAATCTATTCATCTCACCCCAATTATAAAGACTTGATAAGCATGAAGTAATTTATAAAATAAATAAAGTGGTTCCATTCTTAACGTATTCCAGAAGGCAAAACTTCAGGCAGCTCCCAATCATTTCATGAGAATTTCTTCTATATGCAGTTTAACTTGTACCTTGTTTTTTTTCTTTTATATGAAACAGTAGATGTTAACTACTAATTTTAATCTGAGCCATAACTTCCAATTTATTCTTTACTTAATGCTCAGAGTATGTATAGAACATAGACACAAAACACATTCATTTATAAGTGCTGTAAAGTTACAGTGTAATGTGCCTAAACAGCAGTTGTTTAGATGCTGCCTCACAAGTCTGTAATCTGCCAAAACCTACAAATCTTTCAGAATCCGAATGGTCATCATATCAATATTAACACTGTCATACTGGTGAGAGCTACAGAATTCAAATATTGTTAATATTTGTTCCTCCAATGAAACATGTTTAAGGCTTTTACATGTGTTTTGAATTTCTAAAGTCAGGCAAACAAATCCAATCTAAGCATTTTTATTCGAAGTAGCATTTTGTATAATAATCAATAAATATAATTCTTACCATCTTCGGATCTTGGTTGTTGTGGGAACATATAATTAGTAACAACAGTTTCCTGTGTTTCTGGATCAACTTCTTTTTGAAGTGGAATGAGAGGTTTAGACTGTGAATGAAAGAAAGGAACATTTATGAATGTATATATAGATTATGCAGGTTAAACTACTACGATTCATTTTCTTTTTCATTTAATTATATACCTTGCTTTAAAACATTAAATATGGTTCTTTGAGACAAGTTCAAAATTTGTTCTGCATGACTCTCCTCTACGGATCTCGAAGGGGCAGACAATCTGCTAGCGTAGGAGAAAGCAACAAGGTCTACTTGAATGATTCAATGTGCCCGACTCCACAGAATCTTATCTCAGTTCTGAAGGTATAGTGATAAAAGACAGAACTGTATACAACTCCAAAACTTAATTTACTATATTTGCTCTGCCACTTCATACTAAGAAATAAGCCATGATTTGGAACTAATCTTTAATAATTGTTTGGACTCAAAGCCAATCTTATGTTGATAGCAAAAAAATATATAAGATATATAACTATAAGATAAACATGTGTTCAAAGTAACACACACACAGAGAGCGCCTATAATCCTGCATATTTTGTAAGCAGCCCAGAGAAATCTATGTGTGAGTTGGGCAACTATGAAAATTTGATAAAAAGTAAATAAATATTCATGTTTAATTATAGACCACAATGGGTATAAAATGTGAGGTGGGTCACACATTATATAGAAGGTGGATCATTAGAAAGAGCTTATTTACAAAAATCATATATGCCTTTAAAAAAATAGTAAAAATCATGAAGCAAATACGTTATTTGTTCAATCTATGAGGAAACAGGTAGAGTTCAGGTATTCATTCTTCATATGGAAATACCAAAAACTCAATTTCCAGCAATTAGACAAGCATGTTTTACTGTGTAAGTAAAACTGCCTTTTATATTTTACTGAAACATTTTCCTTCCTTCCTTCCTCCCTCCCACCCTCTCTCTCTCTCTCCGCCTTCTGCCGAGAATGACGCAGGGAGGGAAGGAGGAAGGAAGGACGGCTTAAACTTTTCTTAACAAGCAAAATAGAAATATAATAACATTATCTAACCCACTGTATTTTCAACTGCACTTTTATAGACAAGGAAGGGAAGATATTTCTTAAGAAACTGAGTAATAATTGCTCTGAGAGTTATTGAGTATCTAAAATCCTCTCGATTATAGTTTCTCTTCATTTCTGGGCAAAGTAACAATAAAATATTTTTCTCATCAGAAACATAGCAACATATTCAATACAACACTTCATGATAAAAATATCAAATGTACAAGCCAATATTATGAAGTTATTTCACAATGTATTTTCAGTTCAAGTGCTATTTTTAAAGCATACTCTGTTTCAAAAGAAAATATAAATACTAAATTATGAAATACAAATACTATTTACCTGATTATCTGATAACCACAAAGCAGTCAAATGTTGCAGTTGCAAAATGCTATAAGGCAAATACTTCAATCTGTGAATAAAAGTCAAGATGATTGTTTAGCTAATCAGCAAATCAAAAACAATAATAATTATTTATTAGTAAAATACAGCAATAAAATGGTCATTTTTTCCAGATTCTTATTAATTTTAATTGTGTATTTTTCTCTTTTTAATTATTATTGGGCTTACAAATTATTCTTGCTATAAGTTCAGCCCTTTAAGTGGTTCCAAACAGTTTTACATAGCTAGACTGTGACTAAGTTCTGAAGCAGAGGTCAAGTAACACAGTGGTCATAGGGGTAGGCATTTGCACACTGCTCTGGAACATTAAACAATATAAATGAATTAAAAACAGAGTCTAAAAGAAGAGGAGAATCCATCATAGTGTCACTTGGTCTTCCTGGTTAGTGTGAAATACTTCTCCTTGTCTTGCCGACAAAACTGCAGCCCCTGCAACCTTCAAATGTCTGGAATCAAAGCATGTTTCTCTTGGGTTTATTCGTTTGCATCCCATGTCCATTCCTGTCTAAATTCCTAAGTCACATTTTCTAACGCTTCCTGGACATACCTTTTCCCACCAACAGAAACCATAAAATAACAAATCAAAGTATACTTTATATAAAGAATATTACATATTCATTCCACCTTCATCCAAAGAAACTGAGTAATTCCCAATTTGAATACCCCATCATTTTATGCTTATAACAATCCTATGTGAGAAATAGTGATTGGATTAAATCCACCCAGAGCTTGTGAATAACAGAATATTCATGCAAAATAATTTAAGTTACAAACCTATTATCACTTAAATTTATAACTTTTAATTTCTGCATATCACCCATTTCCTCTGGAAGAACCTCCAATTTATTAGAATGAAGAAACAAAACAGTTACATATTTCCAGTTTCCAATCTGAAATAAATAAATATAATTATGCAGATTATTTTATCAATAATAAATGTATAATTGCTATTTTTCTGTTAAACATAAAAGTATATTTCAATATGACAATTTTGAATTACAAAATTGATGAGAAAACACAGCTAAAAGATAATATTTCTGATCATATTTAAGACTTTCTACTTTGCAGAGAATATATTTCACATTGAGATTACATGTACTTTTTCTCTCTAATATATAGGAAGGCAATCTGCAGCCTCTGTATCAGTCACGAACAACTCTTCTGCAGAACCTGGAAATCCAGTTGATACTATCAAATTAAGATAAGTCAATAAAACCAGACTAAGATACTTTACCAGTTGTCCCCATTATGGTCAATTCTCTAAGTTCAAATACCAAAGCATCTAGCACTGGAAGGAAAAGAAAGCCTTTGCACAACTGCTTCTGGTATGAGATCAGATGATGTTTTCTGAATCGGGAGGCCCTTTAGACAATTATTATCTATGCTATAATCACCTAACAACTCAACTATTGCAATGCATTCTGCATGGATCTATCCTTGAAGATCATTGGGAAGATTTAATTAGTACAGAATGCAACAGTATGGACATGTCTTGTATCCTTCTGTGTGCAATTCAATTGTTATCTCTAAAGCCCTACATGGTTTCTGGAACAAGAACAGCAAAACATACTCTATCTCTTTAGTGGTAGAGCAAGTTTGGATTCACTGTGTATTCTAGTAACAGAAAAATCTTAATGCATCATCAAAAAATGATGTAGAGTATTTAGACAAAGTACTTCATGGTCATGAAAACTGGGTCCTTGATTCCCAAATATCAAAATTTTGCAAATTTGTCACATGTAGGAGAATGTTCCAGGTGGCAAAAAGTTTTTAACAAGTATTTCCTCCCCCAGCTCTCCCATTTCTTATTACAAAGTTTACTCTCCCAAGCATTTCTCATTTTTATTTATTTGTTAGATTTATATCCTGCTTTTTGAGTTGACTTGTGCCATAATGAATCATTTGGCAGATGAGTGCCCTTTGTACTTGAGCATTTTTATACCAGTTTTCCCAGAATCAAGAGTTCCAAAATTGGTTTCTAATTTATGTCGAAAAATATTAAAGTCACATTCTACTAATTGTTTAAAATATCTCAACAAATCTAAGCCTATAAAGACAAACTGGATCCATGAATAAAAGCATACCTCCGGTGGCAATTGTGTTAAAAAATTATGATCTGCAGCAAAAGTCCTTATATTAGAGAGCTGCCCAATAGATGAAGGCAAAGTTTCAATTTCATTGAAGCTGCAGTCCAGTTCTTCAATTGATGTTAACCTAAACCAAGTTGAACAAATAAAATCAGAGTTGGCATGTTTTATTTGTTAGTAGAATATAAATTCAAGTATGGAAAATACAAACAATACCAACTGAAACTTGAATTGCTACTGATTTGGACGAAGCTCAATATCCCAAACCCCTATAGATCTCCAAAATAATCTGAATCTACTGGATATGCAGGATTATAAACTTCAAGATCATTAAAAATAAAAATAGGGGTATATTAATAGATTTGAAAGGCATTAGGTAAACTATTCCATTTAACTTATTCATTAAAGAACCATTAAAAATGAAATATAACATGTTCTTTGTTAAAGTAGATGTAGAAATACCTACCCTCCTATGGAATCTGGCAAGTACATTAACTGATTTTCATCAATTTTAAGAACTGTTAATTTCTTTAGACAACCTGTTGTAAAAGAAATATTAAAATGGTAGTCATACAGTATTCATATGACACAATCTATATCACTGTAGAGGAAACAAGCAATAGCAATCTCTCAGTGTAGCTTCCATTTTTTATGTGCAACTATTTCATTATATCCCGTGCAAGCCTGAGTAGCAAGATTATTCTAGTCCTAGATCAATTGCAACCAATATCAAACCATTTTATTATAGAAGAAAAAGTACTTCTTTTAATTTATTGTTATTTATTATTAAAGGCTAACCATAGATACTGTCAATTGACAAAAAAAGGAAACAATTTATTTGCAAGTGTCCTTATGGCTACTACAGAGCAATATCTAAAACCATAAATACTTAATAATTGACAGGCAAAATATTGTATTCCCTTTGCCAGCTCTCTGATCACAAATGAAGCTGAAATGGCATGATGAGAACTCTAGACTAATAAATCTGGCAGGCATGTGTTTTACATCACGCTAACTAATGCAAATCAGTTTGGAAATATTAATCCACCAACTGCATTATATTGGATTTGTTAAACCATTATCATTAGGGGGGTGGTCCTTGGTGCTCTCTGAGCTTGTTTTCTTGCAGACATTTAATCACTCAAACTAGGTAACATCATCAGAGCTGGTCTAGAGAACAGCTAGCACTAATGTTACTTAGTTTGGGTAATGAAACATCTGAAGGAAACAGGCAAGCTCAGAGAGCACCAAGGACTCCTCATGTCAACCCTGAGCTACAAATATTCTCCTTTATTACTACCACTGTCATTGTTTCCACTGATGAAATTACTTTTAAGTTACCTTCAAAATAAAATTGTTCTTTAAAAGGAAAAAAATACAAGGTATGCTTTTTTGTTTATATCCTACAAAAGTACATTTATGTTTAAATAAAGAATGCCAAAATGTTTTCATGGTTTTATGATATATTTATAGCTAACAATACAAACCAATGGACTCTGGCAGATGCTGAAGTGAATTACTAGATAATAGCAGGTCTTGTAAACTTTCACATCCTGAAACACCTTCTTCAAGAGTTTCAATATTGTTTTTGGAAATATCCAAGTAGGTCAAGTGCTTCAAACTGCCCATAAACTGAAAATACAGAGGCACTGGTAAAATATAAAGCTTGTGAATTAAAACATGAATAAACCCTACTGTGCTGGTAATGCAAATTAATTCTAATGCAATTTTTATTTGCTATGATATCAACTCATACTTATGCTCTGTTACAAACTAGGATGTATACTTTAATCAAAGTTTTACACAATCCAAATATAGAAAAAGATATTTCAGTGTGGGATTCTACTAAAAATTTTAACCAATTCCCTCTCTCTATGAATTCAAGAAAATTGATGTTATGTGACACAAAAAAAATAGTCCTTATCATTTTCAAAATTTTATCCCGAAGGTATATTTGTTCAGTGTTTGCTGAATGTAAAGAGAACTTTTTTCACCTCTTTCAAAAAAGGTGACTAGTATTCTTGAACACACTTATTCACTTCGGCATTAAGCATACTACTGAATTGTCATAGTAGTTATAATATAAATATAAAATATAACAATAATAAATATACATTACCCCTGGAACAAGTGTTAGTTTGTTATCATCCATCCAAAATTCTTTTAACCCACTTAATTGTTCAAGTACTTCAGGCTGGTAGAAATTTAAAAAAAATACACTATGATGTATTTTTATAACAGAATATTTAACAGAAACTACAATATTAAGAGAAAAATATTGAGAATTTTGTGATTCATTTCATGTATTTATACACAGATGTTTTACTCTCTGTTCAAAATCTTTATTTTTATCAACTATTAAGTTTACTGAATTACATAAAACTAGAATTGTCAGTTGAATGCATACTTTCAAAATACCACACCAATAGCAAAGAAAAGTTGGAAAAAAGCAGTCAGCTTTAAAATGACATAACTCAATACAGTTAGCTTAGAAGGTAAAAGTTAAGACAATTTCTTATCTGACATTGTCTAAAAGATTTAAGGGTATGACCTTACCACTTCTGTGAATTCATTACTTCCCAGATCTAGCCTCTCCAACTGAGTCAGTCTGTTCATGGTTCTGCAGAAATGAAGGAATTAAAAGTACTTAGAAGGAAATGTCAATTATATCTTATTTTCATCTACTCGTTGTGATGCATTTTAAATAAGCATTACATATTTAACAGTTCTAGAAAACATACCAAATAGGATCAGAATTCATAAGAAGCAGTCATATTATCTTATTACTAAGATTAAATGATTTTACTCTAAATACTAGCATCTTAGTATATATGTTTCCTCTGTTTTAATCTAATTGTAATAATAAAATTTATATCCAATTCGCAGCAGCTCTGTAAATAAAATAAATGGGCACAATCAATTTATATATACAGATGCTCAAAGTTAAATCATGAGGTTATTTGTTAAAATAATAAAACAGGATACAGATAAAAAATTAAATTGAAGACAAATGGGCAATCTAATATAATGATGGAAAAGGAGTTAAAAATCAAAATTGACACTTTTGTCATAATAAAAAGGACCAATTAAGAGAAAACACACAAAACTATCAAAAACATTTTCAAAGGAATAAAATTCACAAGGGTAAAAGAAAAAGCAGCATGCTTCTGGATATCCTCACCAGCAGAATTAGAATAGCAAATTAGAACCACAAGTCTATCCCAAATCCTCCAATACCAACCAAGTTTTCTATTATTACCAAGTAACAACCTAACCTCCCACAACAGAAACTGTGTAAGAACACTATTCAGACGAGGACAAACAACTGCAGCAACCCCAAACACCAGAAAAGGAATTGAATCATCTGCACAACTTTTCCCAACAAAATGGATACCCCATCACCTTTTCAAAAATATCCCCATCAACCTTATCAAAAGTGTCTTAATATATCCAATATATAGTCCAATATAGCACAACCAACACAAGCTGTGAAAAAAGGTAACAGTGCCAACATTTCCATCAAAAACCATAAACACACTATTAAAACCATTATGGTTATTGTTACTATTGCTATAAACCAACAAATGCCCTCCAAAAATCCTAGGTAAACCAAAAGGTCCAGCAGACCCAGAAGAAGAAACAGGGGTCACCTGCAACATATAACGGACTATGTAGCGGACTATAATAGCCGCTACATAGGACAAACAAGACTAGCAGAGTCTATCCCGGAACATCTAGCAGTCAGAAGACATGATGAAAAACTCTTTAATTTCACAGCACATGGAAAGACTTAATCATAGTTTCAACTGGGAAACTATGATCATCCAGGACCAAGCAAAGTCCAAATACACTAGATAATTCCTGGAAGCCTGACCTTCAGACGACTCAGCCATCAACAGGCACAGAGAGATAAAGGGGCTATTTACATCTAACCAATTCAGAGAACACAAACAGAAATGTTGTCTATAGATACCCCTCAAGTTATGACCATTAATTAAGCAACAGTCTTAGTCACAAGAACATGATTACCATATCCAATAAACTGCGATCATATGATCACCATTTCTTATATTCCGTTGACTTCCCATGAGCAGAATCAATGGAGAATCTGGCAGGAAATTGTAGTCACATGACAACCACAGAGTGGTCATTTCACAGTGTTAACTGGTACTGCTGGAATTGCTATTGCTAAGCAATGTGATCGTATGATGTCTCACTTTACAACTACATGCCTAGCCACAGCAATTCTGATCCCAGCTGCTGTTGTAAATGGAAGACTGCAGTTGCACTGCAGTTATTAAAATATAGTTTTGGTTTTTTAAACTAAATGATAAATATTACAGACCTAAACAAAATTTTAAAAAGGACAATGTGAATATAGCTAAAAGAAAGAATTACTGTCAAAATGAATAATTGCATAGATGAAAAAGAAATAATACATAGTAATTCCAACAGAAACAAATCTCAAACAAGACAATGGTCCTAGAACATCAAAACTACCCACAGTTGATTTCAAAATTCTGATTTTCATTATATTTCAAATAATTCATACCAAAATATATTCAAATACCACTGTATACTTACTTTGGCAACATTTTTAACTGGTTTTCTCGAAGTTCTAAAATCTGAAGTTTCGTTAACCTATAAAAGAAATACAATGAATTACTTTTTGAGAAGTATGAAATAAACCTATTACTATAACATAG
>JANHFL010007994.1:0-12838 GCA_032468155.1 Oxyrhabdium leporinum
CGCGAGGCCCCTGCAAGGATACGGATGGAGCCACTTTACTCACCGTCCCTCCGAGACGGTTCCGGTCCGAAGACCCCCCTCCACGCTCGAATTCGGGACCCCCCATCGGAAGAGCCGATGGAGATCCCGTGCCGCTGCTATGAAGCCCCACCCATTCTCCTGGTTGCTAAAATTTTTGAAGCCCATCCCTGGGAATAACTAATCAAGTCTTGTGGTGGCTGTAGTTGGATCGAGAATCAGCCTAGTCAGATTGCTAACCTACTGCAATCAGCATTAGAATTTCTGAAGTTGGCTTAAGGCAATGTTCTTCAGCCTTAGCCACTTTAAGCAGTATGGACTTCAACTTCCAGAATTCCTCAGCCATCGTGCTGGCTGTGGAATTCTGGGAGTTGACGTCCATAGAGCAGGGGTGTCAAACTTGCATCATCACATTGTTGTCATCTAATGTATTGTGACTTGCTAACATGGGGGTGGGCATGGCCAGCGCGTGATCCATCTGGCCGTGGGCCACAAATTTGACACCTCTGCCATAGAGTTTAAAGTTCCCAAGATTGATACACTCTGGCTTGAGGAATAGCTGGAAGAATATTTGGTTTCTGTCTCAACTATATATTCTTGTTTATCTTGGTCCTACCTCCAGCCTGACATGGAAAGGCTGAGTGCAGTGTATCCAATGTTAGGTGCTTTCATACATATTACTGTGTTTGTTGCATGCCAAGTGGTTGCTATTTGTGGAGATTCTGCTCCAGCTGTTATCAGAACAAGCACTGATAATAAAATTATGGATGACAAGCACACAATATTTGCATATGTAATAATTTGCACCATTTTGCAAGTCGGAGGGTGCATATTTTTCACTGAACAAAAAATACTTCAAAGTTAAATACATGAAATCTGTTTCTGCAGTCAACAAGGTCTTAACTGAGGGTGGAGGTTTGTGTACGAGCTTGTGGGTTGGTTTCTGAATGTTTTGTTACCAGGCTAGGTAACATCTTCAGCAAAATTTAAGGGATGTTAGTGTCAGTGTTTTTCTGCTGATAAGGGCTTTGTGTGGTCAGTAGGTCTTGTGATGGTGAGGTCCAGAAACCACAAGCTCGAAGAAACCAACTTCCACCCTCATCCTACACCCGAGCTACAGGTATTTGCCACAATTCCTGAATTTTTCTATGTCTTTTCTATGTTTTCCAATCATGGATATACAAAACCACAGATAACATAACCTCAGACAATGAGGGCCACCTGTATTGATAAAGCTTAAGATATAAGATAATGTGGATAATGGTGTACTGTTTATTCTCTGAACTTGTGTAGTTATCCAAATTCATATGTTTCGGTAGAAGTTGTCTTTATTTTCTATAAAAACCCAACTAAAACAAAATGGGCTGGGAATAAAAACATTACACTGACCTCAAGTTGACTGTTATTGGGAATTATTACATATTTCTGGCAATTGTTTTGGTTCAACTATTTTCCTCCTCAAAACACAAGAATCAAATTCCAATTGTTTTTTTTTAAACTAGCATAATCCCAAAAGAGATTTTACAAGTCTGTGTTTGAATGTATTTCTTATTACTCGAAAAGAAATAGGAAAAAATAGTCATTGGATTGGAAGCAAGTAGTGTAATAATAGCTCTATAGCAAAAAATAATGAAAGTCAGCGTAAAGCTGATGTTTCATTTCCCTTGATGTCATTTAAGCTTAGAACTCTTTTATGCATCTAATAGTTTTCTCCATTCCATGTCCTGCTTTCAACACCACATCTGTTTCTCAGACAGGCTTTGCCATCCACATCTGGCAGAGCTGGGAAAACATTGGGACCCCACAAAATTCAGAGGTACTGACATCTCATTTAAAAACATTTTACTAGGGAGCCAAAGGTTCTCATCAGATTCCGGAGGCATTCAGCTACACCATTGAATGAAACTTTGTTTCTTGGCATGCAAACTGCTCTGAGAAACCCTTTTAGATGGGCTGCTTGAAATGGTGGATGTGAGTCCTTTCAAGTACAATCTGTTTTAAGATTAGAAGATATTACTATCTTAAGATCATTGGCACTTCTTTCATTTTATCCTTTCCTTCTCTTTTTTGCTGGCTGAGGGAATTCTGGGAGTTGAAGTCCGCCCCTCTTAAAGCAGCTAAAGTTGAGGAACACCGAGTTGTAGGAGTAAAAGCTGTTGATCTACAGGTGTAATAAGATACTTTCACCCTTTGACTAGCCAAACTCCTTTATGCCCTCTGGTCCCACATGCTGCTGGATTATAGTCTTTTATGTGCCATATATATGTGTGTGTCTGTGTGTGGAGAGATGGGGGTGGGGAGGAGGGATTACTTGTATGGGCACAGAGTCTCACTGAAATAATTCTCTGTGGGAACTTAGCCAAAGAGTGCTAGTGACCTTCATTTGTCAGTTACTACATAGAAGAAAATTTCCAATTCAAACAAATGATTCCCTCTTATTAATAGCCAATGCACACCAGAGCAGTACTACTTTCTGCGTATTGAAGGACATAGAATTTATTAATAACAAAATGTACTTATGGGTTTTCACTGATATGCACTTCCTTAGTTCAGAAGGAATGTTTTCCTGGTTAATTCTGCTACATGAGTGCTGGTCTGAGGACACTTAAGGCTGTTAGGGTAGAAAAAATTACTAGAGTCGGTGAAATACCATTAGGCAGCACTGTACGTTTGTTTACTATTCACTGCATTCAGTAGGTAAAACAATTTTAAAATTTGCATTAATAGAGTTTTTCTAATACTTTATGCTATTTAAGAGACATTTCAGTAACTCTTTGCTGTAAATGTTTAAGGGTGGTTGTTGTTGTTTTTTCCTTTCATGGGGAAAGGATCCCCTGGAGACTACGATCAGATAGAAAAACTTGTGCTATAGATTTTTTAAATGGGATTTTCTCTTTAATGTTCCTTTGGTGTTTTAAAATACAGGTAATTCTCACCTTATGATTGCAATTGAACCTGTCAATTGTTAAGCAGGATCACCATATTACTGTGCCCTATTTTATGACTTTTTTCGCAGCAGTCATTAAGCAAATGCTATGGACAATGGCACAAATCCATTGTCTGCACTTCTTTTGCCAGAAATTGGAAGTAAAAGCTGGATTCTGGGGGAAAAAAAATATGTCATAAATTACAGTCACATGATTGTGGAATGCTGCAAATAGCCATAAATGAGGGATGTTTGCCAAATGCTCAAAATGCAATCATGTGATTTTGGAGAGGGGCACTGGAACTTCAAATGTGGGTCGCAAGTAACTTTGGGGAGGTCCATTGTAACTTCGAATGATCATTAAGCATGACCATAATGGTCTTGTTGAGGGCTACTAGTAGCTTCTAAGCATGAGCCCAAACATTTTTAATCTAGATGAGTAGTTCTCAAAGTGTGGATTGTGACCCTTTGAAGAATAACAGAATATCAGAGTTGGGAGGGACCTAGGAGGACTTCTAATACAACCCTCACAATTTGAAGGAAGGTGGTGGTCTTGTGCACAAAAAAAAGCCTGCTTTGTGAAATTTTCTCCCACAGATGTGAGATTAGCTCCCTGTTTTTCAACATTCTGCAAGTCCTTCAACAGGCCTTGAGGCTCCAAGAGGCAGGGGGGATTTTGCATTGGGTCTTTTACTATGTCATCATCTGTCTTTTAATCACTTTTTAAAATTATGACTTTTTTTTAATGTACCTCATTTGTTTTTCAGCTAACTATTGTATACTGCCCAGAGTCACTTTCATGTGAAATGGGTGGCTAATCAAATTTGATAAGCTAAATAGATGAGAGAAAGAGAGAGAGAGGGAGAGAGAGAGAGAGAGATGGATGGACGGATAGACAGACAGACATAGACAGACATACAGACATATATAGATAAACTGATTTGCTGCCAGAATTCACTCTGGCTATCCCAGGATAAGCCAGTGGCAAAGTCAGGATTTTAATTACCAATTGCTATAAAAGCAAATATAAATCCAAAATAAAAATGAGACAAGAAATAAGAACGTCTGCCTTGGAAACAAAATTCAGATTTCATTAAGTATTCTAAGCTAAGTAGATTCCTTCTTTCTACTATAAATATCGTTTTAAAATGGATTGTTATGGGAGGTTTTTTCAGTGAAAAGCTTTGTACTTTGTAAAAATGCATTATTATGCAACTGTTGCATTTGATGTACAGATTAAATTTTAATTATTACAAATAACCATATATTTATTTCCCAGACCTAACCCCAATAAAAACGTTAATTTTATTCATAGATTGGAGAGCACAAATTCATTCATTATCGTAGGAGCTCATGGCAAAGATTTAGATAGTTAGATTATTGTTTTGAACTTCTTCTCCGCTATTAATCTTTTCCTCTGTCTCTCCAGTCACTGTAATGTAGCTCCCTTCCCCCAACTGTCAGCTGTTTCCTTCTCAGTCTTTCAATATTATGTCCATTGCACTTAAAATAACAGATGCACAGAAGCCTTTTAATTTCCAGTCCACTCAATGAGGAAACATTTGTTCCCTTTAATTGTGAGGCTATTGGGGGAAAATAAACACATTTGGGCAAAGTAGATTTTTGATGCCTTTTCTAAGTAGCCTATTAGCATCTAGAGTTACTAACACAGCTATTTTTTTTTACTTCATTTTTTAAAATTCCTTTCAGAATGTGAGGAGAATTGAAACATGACCACCTACAACGGTTTTGATCAATTCCATGATCAAAATTCAGGCAGTTGGGAACCACTAAGTATTTGTGATAGTTGCAGCCTTGCAGGGTCACGAGATCACCAATTGCAGCTTTCCCATGGGGTTTCTGACAAGCAAAATCAATTGGGGGGGGAGCCGAATTCACTTAACGATTGTGGAAAATCAGGCAAGGTTCACTTAATGATCTCAGTACTTACTGATGGAATTTCCAGTCTTAGTTGCGGTTGTAAGTCGAGAACGTCCTGTAGTTAATATTAGATGGACTCTTCTGATTCAAGCCAGTTTGTCAATGTGGATTTAAGAAACCTGACTCTTAAAAAAAAAAAAAAGCACTTGCACTTGTGGGATTCTCTACCAAACTTGCTTGCTTGTATTTCTCTAAATCTAGGGGTTACCTACTCAATGATCATAACCTAAATCAGTTATTCTCAAGCATTTTGGTATTAGAATCTCTTTACGTTCTTAAAAATGAGTGAGGATCCCAAACAGCTTTGGTTTATGTGGGTTATATCTATCAATATTTATGGCATTAGAAAATAAAACTGAGACATGTTATTTATTGGTTTGACTTTGCAGACTCCCTGAAAGGCCCTTGGGACTACCAGGGGTTCCCACACCACTTTTTGAGAACTACTTAACGCCATCATACTCTGTATGAACATTCTAAACGTTGGAAACGTAGTTTGGTCAATGTCCTAGAAATCACTGTGAAAGGAAGGGAAAGATTACTTCACATTATATTCCTGTACAGAACTCAACTCAGAAAAGAAAGTCTACTTGTTCAGGGAGATTTATCCCCTCCCCTTCCTCAATTTAATAAGATGCAGAGCTTGTCAGCTGGAAAGCTGACAGCCCAGGTTTGAGGCCTAGGCACTGTACAACGGGGTGAGCTCCCATTACTTGCCTCAATACCTGCCCACCTAGCAGTTTGAAGGTATGCAAATGTGAGTAGATAAATAGGTACCACTTTGGTGGGAAGATAACAGTGCTCCATGTGCCTTGGTGTATAGTTCTGCTGGCCTAATGACCATGAAAATGTCTTCAGATAATGCTGGCTCCCTCAGCTAGGAAACAGAAATGACACCCCCCCCCCCAGCAGAGTAGAACACAACTGGATAGGGGATCCTTTACTGTTACTTTTACCTTTATGCATTTACAATATTAGATGTATATCCCACCTTTCCTCCACGACATGGGTATCAAACTCGACCGCAACATGTGATGTATCATGATGTGTCACGACGTTTTTTTGCCTTTGTGGAGCCAAGGTGGGGGTGGCCTGCATATGATGCATCCAGCCATGGGCTGCCAGTTTGACAGGCCTGCTCCAGGAATTCAAGATGGCCTATATAATTAATCATGGCCAGTTTTATCCCTGCAACAGTTCCGAGATCAGGCAGACTAAGAGACCATTTCAGACAAACTGCCCCCAATGAATTTTCCCAGCTGAGGTGGGTTTTGATCTTAAATCTCCCTGATCCAAAATCATCTCAGTATCTCACTGGCTCTCTTCCAAAGACCTGCAGCTGCTAGATCAGCTTAATTGTGATGTGCACATAAGACCTTGCTATTTGGTACAGTTCATACGTTTCATAAATTGACTCATTTGCTGCAAGTAGGTGGCAATAATTGTAACCAAAAGTTCATTTACAGAACATTCAAGTTCTCCAGGATATTCAGAGATCATATGCAGCCTTCTGGAATATGTCAAGGAGCTGACAATACTGGAGCAATTACAGATAGTCCTCAATTTATGACCACAAATTGAGCCCAACATTTCTGTTGCTAAGCAAGACAGTTATTAAGTGAATTTTGCTCCACTTTATGACTTTTTTTGACACAGTTATTAAGTGAATCACACCAGTTGTTAAGTAAGAAATGTGTGGTTAAGTGAATCTGGCTTTCCCATTGACTTTGCTTGTCAGAAGGTCACAAAAGGTGATCATATGACTCAAGGACTCTACAACCACCATAAATATGTGCCAGTAGCCAATTGTCTGAATTTTGATCACATGACCATGGGGATGCTGCAATGATCATAACTGTGAAATGGTCATAAGTCACTTTTTTCAGTGTGATTGTTTAAACTAATAGGTATCTTTTTTCCCCTTTCCCTTAAGCATTCAGAGAAAGGGTGGGTTAAAAAATCCACACAGATTAAATTATGTTACAAAGGCCGTTATATTAACTCATTAGTCCAAAGCATTAAAAAACACCCCTCTCTCTAGAATAAACACATGTTAAATTTATATATATTTTTAAAAAAAACTGCTGACCACCAAAGCTCAAAACGAGGGACAATTTATTTTGGATTGTACAAAGCACTGATGGTTTATTTCTCTTTGAATCATTTCCACTAAACTATTTTACAGCATGCAATGTTCGATGAATTATTAAAGGGCTGCAAACATTTCAAGTCACAGTTTATTCAATTAGGAGCTGTCTTCTTTTAAATGGCGTGTTGGAAAATTTGCTTATAATATCATTGCCAGTTTCAGAGAAGCAAATCTGATATTATGCATACTTCTTTCTGCATTTCTCTGTCAGCTCTAACAACCAGGCTAGACTGGACAAAATATAACAAATATGAACCTATATAAAAGATGTTTACAATTTAACAGCCTGAATAGCAAAACAGTTCTAGAAAGAGATTGTGCATTATACACCTATGTGTGTAAAGTTACACTTTATGACATATAATGAATAGACATGTACATACAAGAAAAATGAAAAGAGAGAAGACAAAAATAAATCAGTGTGAGAACAAGAATAAATCACACAGTGCCTCAGCATTGCTTTATATTGTGTTCCTGCATTCCATTATCAATATTTTTAAAAGCTTAACAATTCACATTTATTACTTAGCGACTTATAGAAACACTTTGTCTGAATAACTTCTTCATTGCTGCCTTTTGCCCTCGCGGATGGGATAAATTTTCAGTTGCTCCTGTGTTTCATCTGTTGGCATGCCGTAATATTAACGTAGTTCCACTTTTTTATAAGATTGAAGTCTCAACTACCTTGAGACAGTTTTTTTTTTTTTTTAAATGAGAAAGTATGCCCTTTGGTATACAGCTAGATTATTACCAGGCGGATGTACCACGCAATATATATCAGCTTTATTTTCAATTAATTGCTGCATAAGTAGAACGGTTCAGAATTAAATTTATTGTTGGCCCAATTGTGGTAAATCTCCCCTCTACTAATTCTGTATGAATGAACTTCCTCTGGAGAAATTCATTGTCAGTCTTCTAAATGTGCTGGCATTTATTAGCCCAAAGCTGCCTTAAAAGAATTGCCCCCAAATGATGTTATATAATTGCAAGATTATGAAGTAGCAGAGAAGCCAGAGGATAGCAACATGGAAATGGGAAACAATAGTAAACCCACTCCTTCAATGGAGCCCTCAGCGATACAAAGCAAAAAAGGGGAAATAGGACTGAGACTTCCGTTTGGGGATTGAAACTTGACTGGGGTTGTTGGAAGTGGTGGTACTGTGTGTCTTTCCTAAATTAGGCAGCCACTGCTTCTTTCTTGGCTTATTACTCCCAAAGGGGCTGAATTGAGCAAAAACAAGCTTGGCAGCTACCTTCAAGCCCTTCACAGCTCCTTACAAGCAAAAAAGCAAGATTTTCAGTGAAACCTCTTTAGCCGGACTGTTTGGAAGGAAAAGGAATAGGTTAGAACAGACCTGCACTGCTACAGTCTATAGACTGTATTTGGCTTGCCAAACAGCCTTGTGTAGTCTGTGTACCTTTTATAGATTATATATAGAATAATTTAATAAATTATTATGTCATGATCTTATCATCATCCTCAAGTGAATCAGGCCACACATTGCTTCCTACTAGAACAGAAGCCCTATGGGAATCAAGCTGAATATTCAGTATGAATGAGACATTTCTAATGTTTTCCATTTGAGTGGTCGGTAGCCAGCTACCAATTCTAGTGCTGAGTGGGTTGGTTAACCTCTACTTTGCTTTAAAGATCACTTGAAGAGCCTGATCATAGAAGTATGGTAATCCATTATGACCATGAGGAACTTGGGACTCATATGAGTTGCCAGCCTAAACGATGATCCCCACCCAAATCTTTTTTCTTTCCATTCACATTTTGGTAAACTCAAGAAATCCACTGCCACCAAATGTTGCTACCCAGGTGCCACAGCCCTGAAAGACAATCCCCTCCAATGTCTCCCTGGCTTTGCTAGCTACGTTGCTGCTGCTGTGCCCCTGCCCACTAAAAAGCTGATGGCCGTGGCAACTATTTCTTTGTAGTCTAAGATTATTGTTAATCTATCAATATGGGCCTTTCCCTTCTACAAGATGGGCTGGCCTAAGTTAGAGACATCTTGGCAGCTGCCTGTGTTTACTTAGCATTCAATTTATTTCTAAGTTCTATTACAGCATACTTTCTTGATCTTCTTGCTAACTACCACTTGATTCAGTGGACAGTCAGTTATCCTTTTTCTGATTAAAGAACACTGGCCAGATGTTCTGCTCTTCTCCATATTTTGATAAATGACTTCCTCTTTTCCAGGCTTTGAATCTAATATGGCAGTCTATGTTGTGAGTTGCTTTTGTAAATAGCCATATAAATAATACATAAAATAAAATAAAATAAACCCATCAAATACTTGAGTCTCCAGGACAATCTGATGTACCAAAATAAAAACAGATTGTCTTTTAATATCTATAGACAGCTCAGATGATTTCAAATGTTCTGCTCTGTCAATCAGAAATTGTGGTCAATAAAATCAAGTCATTTAGGAACAGGGAGAATAGTGTGAGAAGAGAGTATAGAAGGAAACTGTAGAAGAGAGTATAGAAGGAAAAAGCAAGCTATAGGTTTGTACAAGCAACATATATAGGGCAGATACTTGAGTCTGTCTCACCTATATCAAGGATTGAATTAGAACAACTAGAGCAAATTGAGTTAACAAGCAAAGATATTCTAGCTCTAAGGATGTTTTTATAGACTTGAATTGAACCTTTTAAAACTACATAGGATTTTCATAAAGTTTTTGGTAACTTCCTCTTCAAAAGTATACTCGAGTACACTTGATGTCAGAATAAGATGGTGTGTATTTTTATAAAATGCTTACATTTTTTAAAAAGAAGAAAGCAGTAGGAATAACTGCAATTTTCTCATAGGGGAGTAAGAAGTGGAATTCTTCAAGGATCTGTGCTTACAAGGCAACAGTATAATCACTGAACCTTCAAAGATCTTTTGGTAAGGATGGGTCTAAAAGATATTAGACTTTAACTTTGTACATATAATTCAAGAAGATTATTGAGAGGAAGGAGAGATACTGTTTTTTGTTTTGGTTTTGGTTTCCTGGAAGAGAAAGATATGAGAGTACAGCAGCTGAGGAACAATATCATGGTAGCCTGCAGTCTGGATTTAATACCTTGCAAGTGACTGACAGATTGGCTCTATCCAGGTAGGATTTTCTTAAGGTGGCTTAGATTCCAACCAGCATGAGTTTAAAGCTAAATAAATCTGTATGCCCCAAATGTAGTCTTTAAAGAAATGCATTACTTTTTTAAATTCAGGAATTATTGAAGACAAACAAGGTAGAAAAAGCATGCAGACTATAGCTCTTTGAATTCTTACCTGCCCTTTTACTAGCAGGGTCCGTAGGAAGCATCTGCATTTGCATCTGCGGTGTAGCAAAGTAATGTGTCATATATCCAATAGAAGACAGTATCCGTCACTCAGGGTTGAGTTGTGGAATTTTTGGTGCTCTCTGAGCTGGCTGTTTAGGTACAGATATTTCATTATCCAACTAGGTAATATCATCAGTGCGAGTGAGAATGGGCTTTGTGTCTGTTTATATGTAGTGTCTTGCCCTGTCAGCCTTGATGGGATATGGTTTCCTCTTTGGTGGTTTCTTTATAAGAATATTGTTTTCTTCCTGATTGTTTGTCTGGTGCTGATGCCTGCTTCTTTGACTGTGGGCTGCTGGAGGGAATGTGTTCTAGTTGTTTTAATTCCTTCCTAATGTTCTATGGTTAAAAACCAGAGCATCTTACAACACCAAGTGGCCAATTGAGAGAATTAGTGATGAGAAAATAAGTATGATCAAAAGTTCCTAATGTTAGACAACCTTGTTTCAGATAGTAACAGGACTGAAAATATTGGGGAGAAACAGATATGGAAGAAAAGGAAAGAACTAAAGCAAAATGCATAGAATTAGAAGGGACAGTTTCAAGATCACTTGAAGTGATAGTACAGCTTTATACTGCAGTGGTGATACTACATCCAATTCTGCTGACCACATACAAAAAAGGTGTTGGGAGCCTGGAAAAGTACAGAGAAGAGCAACAAAGTTGATAAGGTTTGGAGGCTAAACCATATGATGAACAATTGAGGGAACTAGGGATGTCTAGACTAATGAAGAGAAGGACTACAGGGTGCATGATAGCAGTCTTCTGGTACTCGAGGGGCTGTCACAGAGAAAGTGGAGTTGACCTATCCTCCAAAGCCTCTGACAGTAGGACAAGAAGTAACTGATCAAAGATCATTAAAGAGAGATCCAACCCAGAACTAAGGAGAAATTTCCTGACAGTGAGAACAATTAACCTATAGAATGGCTGTCCTTCAGAAGTTGTGGGTGCTCCTTCCCTGAAGGTTTTCAAGAATAAACTGGACAGCATTTGTCTGGAATGGTATAGGTCTCCTGCATGAGCAGGGGATTGGACTAGAAGACTTCCAATGTCCTTTCCAACCCTATTATTTAACTATGTTCTAAGACTTATATGAAAACGTACTTGAAGAGAGATTAATCTCCCAACTACAGGAATTGAAATATGATGTGGAAGTGCTTGGATGAGGGTGAGAAAAATATGCTACAAAGTGCAACCTGAGTTATATTAATAGGAAGTAGAAAAAGGATTGTGAGTGTCATTATGACAAGAAAGCAGCTGTGGATGAGAAAAAAAGCACATGAGAGAATGAGTGCCTCAAATATAATGAGAGAAAGGCAGTGTACAATGCATACCTAGAGAAAAAGATTGTTGCAAAGAATGTAAGTACAAGGAATTGTCAAGATAAAAAGAGGCAGAGAAAATGCAAAGCAATTTTGATGGAAATAAGAGCTTGTTTTGGAAGTGAGTAAAGAGGGCTAAATCAGGAGCCTCCAGCAGAATGGAATTCAATATAAAAGTGATAAAATGATTTGGGATGAAACTACGGCGAGATAATGTTGTACAGGAATCATAGTGTTATGTCAAAAAGTGGCATTGAGATGAACAGTGTAAAAGTGTCTGAGAAAAAAAGAAATAATGACAAGGAAGTCATAAAAGCTGTGAGAATGTTGGGAAATTGTCAGATACAGATGTAAATGTATCAGTGGAGAAATGTTAACATATAGATGTAGATTGCTTATGCAAGCGCAACTTGTCTAATGTGTGTGAAGATTGCAGCTGTTTTTACCTGACAATTGGAAAATGCTTTTGCTGTTCCCTTCTCAAAAGCACAAGGTAGCAAGAATGAATGCAGTAGCTAGGGAGGTCTTTGGCAGGCTGAAAGGGCACTGGAGGTGGATAATGAGTAAAATTTGGAAAGTGCAGTGCCACTTTATGCTAGGTAAGGGTGTGCAGGTCCAATCTGGGCACTTTGGCAAATCCGCTGAACAATGTATGAATGCGAGAAGAAAAATTTATTGTGGCATGTGATGATTTAAAGGAGCGCATCATGATAAAGTGAATAGGCTTACATTATAGTATGTTTTGCACAAATATAGAGTTATAAATTGGTTGCTGAAGGCTATAAAAACAGTTTACAATGGAATAAAGCATGTGTGAAAATAAATGGTGTGCTTAGTGAACGCTTCAGTACTAAGCAGGGAGTAAGTCAAAGATATGTCAGGGTGTCCCCTTGGTTGCATTTATGGATAAATAAATAAGAAATGTTTTTGGTGATGTTAAAGGTGCGGTTGTTGGGAAGGTAAACAGATGCGTGCTTTTGCCTGCAGGTCAGTGTTGAAATCTAAAATTTTCCACTACCGGTTCTGTGGGCGTGGCTTGGTGGGCATGGCTTGATCATGTGACTGGGTGGATATTGTGTTTATACAACAGTGGAAAAACAAAGAGATCTCTACAGATGAGAATGTAATTAAAATATTAGAATTTCTGCG
>JANHFL010007996.1:25832-39038 GCA_032468155.1 Oxyrhabdium leporinum
CCAAATAATAAAGATTCCACCAATTACCCTGGAGGTAATGGAACTGACAGTATTTCTATGTGCAACCTGCAACCATTCCTTTCAAATGCAGATGGACAGCTGAATCTTGTCCTTATGGGTTTGATCTTCTATGTTGTGCCATGCACTTGTGAAGTGGCTATTTTGTTTCACCAATGTACAGATATGTACATGTCTCACTGCATTATATTGCATATATCACATTGCTCAGTTTTTGTCTAGGTATTTTATCCTTGGGGCTGGATAAACTTTCTGAAATGCTATAGTAGAATACAAAATTGCATGTTGAAGTCCACAAAATAAAATGATCCCACGGGAAAAAAGGTGAATGAAACTTATGTAAAGTCTTTCTTCTCTTTGCTATAAAGAATCTAGAAAGTCTTCAGGAAAAGGAGTCTGATGGCCGTGAAAACTGTAAAGACAGGAAGGAATTGTCACATTACCTGCTTTCTCTTTAGGATAAATCCTGCATTATGTTGTAAATACAGAATTTAAATGTCTTAAAAATATTTTGAGAAAGCCTGAATTTCATGTAGCATTTCTAACATGTCATATGTGTTTAGTTAAGCTAGTTTGGGAAATGATGGAAAAAATCTGTCTATCCTAAATGGTGAAAGTGGAAAGACTATATTGTGTACTGTATAGGAAAAGTGAATCTGTTTCTCAGACTTCTCTCAACTCTTGGCTTTCAACATGGTTTTGTTTTTCTACATACCATGTTCTACCCACAACCATGTAGAATTTCACAATGGTTTCTTGTAGTTATCCATCCTCCCACCTTTATTCAAAAAAGTTAGCCAACATACTCTTGATGTACTTAGAGGTTTTTTAGTGGGGAGCAGGATCATTTTAGTTTTCTTGCTCTTTATTACAGTATTTCTTTTCTCTGGAAAAAAATGGAATTTCTGCTGACACTTTTCTTTGTGTGTGTGTGTGTATGTGTATATGCATGCACACATGAGGTAGAATACTCTAGAAATACAGATCTATTATTCATGCATCTCTAGTAGTCACATAGAAGATGTATTTCAGCAAGTACAATTTGTCATCACAGGAAATTTTGTCTTCTGTGCCATTATTAAAGGTGAAACCACCCTCTTTTGCTTGTATCCAATAGTTCTATACTGATTATGTAAGGGCCAGAATTATTAAACTATCCTATCAGTTTGATGACCTATAAAACCACAGGGCTAGACTTGTTAAATGTTTTAAAAGACAGAAAAAGAATGTTTACTGGCTATTTAATATTTCAGTCTATGTTTCAGTGTTCTATGATTACCATGCAAATATCTTGGAGTTTTATGATAAAAATATTTACATGAACCATTTAGACTTTTTATTGCGGCTTTCAACATTAAACTTGGCTAATAAACAAAAACCAAAATGAATGAATCAGCATTATGATAGCCATACCAAAATAGTTTTAAAATTTTCAATTGAAAACACTGAGAAATATCCATTAGAGTAAATACTCTTAAATGTTGAAAACAAAGAGCTAGATTAATTTTCATTGGAATAAAAAAAAGGTAAAGGAGTTGTTGCTGACTCTAAAGGGCTGAGCTCATCTCAGTTTCAAGGCCATTGAGCCAGCACTGTCTGAAGACATTTCCACGGTCATGTGGCTAGTCATGAAGTCATGGAGCGCTGTTACTTTCCCACCAAAGCGGTACCTATTTATCTACTTCCATTTACATGCTTTCAAACTGCTAGGTTGGCAGGAGGTGGGACAAGGATGGTAACTCACTCTGTTGCATGGCGCTCGGGTCTCATATCCAACAAGTGTATTTCTGTTTGCAGCCAGACAATATCAGGTATTCCTCAGAAACATGAGTACAGATAAAAGCAAATCTTGGGCAGTGTTTCAGTTCCCCTGTGGCCTTATGGCATTGGTAACATCTCTCTTTCTCTGTCTCTTTCTCTGTCTCTCTGTCTATCTCTGTGTGTGTGTGTGTGTGTGTGTGTGTGTGTGTGTGTGTGTTTAAACTTTTGCTTTTTAAGTGCAGGAATGGTTACTTTCAAGAATTCAAAGTGCTGAGACAGATGGTGTAAAAAATATTGGATGGTGAAGAATTTATTTTCCTCCAGCTTGAAAAAGTGTGGATAGAGTATATTTAAACCTATTGTAGGAGAAAACGATCCATTTTAGTGCACAAGTATCAGAAGTTTAAATGTCTCTAAATCATGATATCATTGACTGCTTCCCCAACATATTCTACAAGTAATTTGCTTCCTTGTGAATTACATTTCTCTGAGATGACATAATTACCTTAAAATATTTTTTAACTCACACCCCCCATTCAAATCTACTAACCAGTTGATTAATTAAAAGGGAGTAATTGTTAATTCTGTCATTAATGCAATGTACAATCACTGTGCCTTTCATTTCTTCGTCAACATATTTGTCAACTTATTTCAGACTTTTTAAAATCAGTATGTTTTTCCTATCTTATGAATCATCAGCCACTAAGACAAATTAGCTTTCATTTGTGCGTTTCTGTGCACGTCACCTCGGGCTTGTGTGTGTGTGTGTGTGTGTGCGCGCGCGCGCGCCTCTTAGTCTACTAGAAACTGTATGGACAAGTCCCTGCAGTTTTCTTGGCATGCACACATATACACAGGCACACCCTATTTTTTTAAAAAATGTGCATATGACACACAGCTTCCTGTTCAGATAGTGTTTGCTCTAAGTAGAAATTATTAATTTGGGAACAATATATAGATTACAATTTTCCAGGATAAATGATTAAAACATAGGTGTCATTCTTCTCCATGGCAAAGTATGGATAAGACCATCCTTAAATTTATATAACTGTGTAATACCACTTTGAAACATAATTCAATGCAGTTCTTTGCATGCAACAAAATATGAATACCTTATGTTTTCTTGTTCTTCCACTTCTCCTCCTCCAGCTGTTCAAAATGAACGGGACCGAATAAGTACCAGACGAAGCACCTCCGATGGCATTGCTCCTCCTTCCATTAACACACTGTCCCAGGCTGAAGTGCTTTCTCATCAGGTATAGTAATCTACCATCAGTGTCTAAAGAGTCACCTCAATCTCTTGAATACTCTTGGAGTCCATTATTTATAACCATACCTGTTCTTTTTGCATTTGTAATAACGAAATAAGACAAGAAGACTCTCCGAAGAGAATTCTAATTTTATTCAGCTTACTTTGTAATATGACTCAATGCACTTTTCACATTCAAAATAGTTAACTGAATGATTCAGATGAGAAGGATACCATTATCGCCATCAGGTATAATCTGTGAGGAGTCCTTATGAAATGTTTCTCCAACCACTTGGAGTATGCCTGAAGATGTCAGAGGAGGGTCAAAGACTGCAAGATCTACTCTAAATACTTTTGCTCTATTGGTGAAAACTATATTACCATAAAGTGATATGATATACAAATCCTTACCGTATAATACATAAACATCTTCATATATTGCAGGAGATAGAATACTTCTACTTATGTTTCCTTTTTCTTACTTTTTCTCTTTGTGCCTGAATCAACAGACATTGATCACGTCTTCTTTCTAAAACATTTTGGTTTCCTTGAAATTGCTTTAGCTTTGACTCCCAAATCATCAGGTTTTTTTCTTCTTCTACAATCTTTTAGCTGTTTCTGAACGGTTGTTTCTATTGTACTGCATATGAACAAGATGGGTATCTGCCAAGCCTCCCTAACCAAGAAAGACTCACAAATTTACTTCTAAGTATTTTCCTTTATTGTTCCATACCTATCATCAGAAATCTTAACCCAGCTAAAGTAAACTACTTGCATCATTAAAGATACACCCTGAGAACCTAGGAAGAGCTGATTTAACCCTCTTCCTTCCTTCCTCCCCACCAAACAATCTAAATTTTGCTGTCCCTTATTTATCTGGATGCGCTGTCTTCTCCTTTGGATCTGGACTACATTTTGCCACAGTATCATCTGTGCAGCTGCAGATGCTCTTGGAGACACACTGTCTTAAAAAAAACGCCCTATACGATGACTCTCTATTGAAACAGAATTAATATGTAGGCCTGATCTTTGACCTCATTAATCACTTTTTGTGAGGTGATCATAATTTTGAACCATTGTTAAACAAGTAGTTGTAAGTCAAGGCCCACCTGTAATTTTTTTTATGATTAATGGTAATTGTTAACTATTTAAAAATTATATTTTATTTTATATTTCTGTTTTTCATGTGTACTTTAGAATTGATTAGATGATATTATAAATTTATCAAAAAGTAGATATAACTTTACTCAACCTTTATCTGTATCTTCAATCTTTATCTTCTTTCTATTTTTTTACGTTCTTTACTTTCTTTCCCCTGAATTTTTTATATTATTCTAATTTATTATTTTTAGGATTGTGTTTCATGATGAATAAGTAATTTAAGATGTAATATATGGAGAATGGAATGGAAGCATATTAAATAATAAATGTATGAGTTTTGAATAGAATTTCTGAATCTGCTCAGAAAGTAAATAAAATTAAATTTCTGAATAATACAGATTTTAACTTACGTAACTTAATTTATATCTACATTTATAAACGGTAACTATTATCAAGATTGGTATAATTTGAATCTTTAATTAATTTGAGTCTTTGTGTTACCCAGATTCATCTTTCAAGTTTAAATGTTGGCACTACTGACATCAGTGTTAAGAAAATTGCGGGTATTAGTGATATTTGTGAATCTATGAAGCAACAGCTCTTGGTTCTTGTAGAATGGGCAAAATATATTCCATCTTTCTGTGAACTACGGCTGGATGATCAGGTATTAAATAATTAAAGCACCTGTTTTAGGTTCTTTCAGTTTGGGCAGAATATCATTCTATATTTTAAAATCAAACTAAAGTTCTTTAAACTTATATTCATGCAGAACTGGTTATGGAATCTGAGAAAGAAGTGTGGTAGGATTCAACCCCAAGGGAATGTCAACCAGGATCAGGTTCCAAAATTCCCTGCAACATAGAATGGAGCCAATATATTTATCCAAGCCTTAGCTTCAGGAGAAAGTCAAGGCAAAATATGATTGCTGAAAAAAAAGGATGATTTTGGAAAATCCACTGTTGCATTTGCAGGGAAAAGAACTGTTCACTTTTTGATAAGAATTTGATAAAAGGAAACTGGCTTTTACACTTGTTTTCAGTTGAGAATATAATTTAGTACAAAAGCTGCATATGAAAATTTTATCTTTCATTAGTCAATTGAAGTCAATTCACTGACTTCCCACACTTCAGGGAAACCCTAAAATAAGACATAGTGTAGAATTCCTATTATTTTCAAACTGGGAAAGTGCTGGCAAAAAAGAAATTAAAAATAGTACAACTATATCACCAACAGTCAAATTATTCTGAAAAGACAATTAAAATTCTTAAGCATGTTGTGAATTAGAAATATCTTTTTTCATGTTCCTTTTTTCCCTTTTGACTTCTTTTGCCTTCTCTCTGTCATGCAAAGAAAAAAAATGTATGTATGAGAAAATATACATAGCTGTAAGCCATGTGTGAAAGTGCATTTAGTTTTCACTCTATGGCGAAAACCCCAAATTATTTCCTTTGCAAAGAAGGATTGGGAGCATGAACCTAGTGTGTTCAGGAGGAATAACTACATCAGGTATCAGGGAAGCAAGAGGGGAAAATATTTAAATTCATGTTGGTGTGAACAAATTATTGTTCTATCTTTCATTAGTCAACTGTTATTCATAGGTATTAACATTTGTACACCATAAATAAAGATAACATAGAGCAAAACAACATAGAGCAAAAAAGAGATAGAGATACTAAATTTCAATTCAATTTAAAATTAATTAATTAATTAATAACTATTTTCTGTTTATAAAAGATAAGTTAATGTCACTATGTTCAATATTTTTAATAATTTTCTCTTCTGGTCCAAGGTTATTTAGACTGCTACTTTATGTTCATATAGCCATAAATAAACCATGTGGAATTGATTAGGGCTTACTTCTCAATAGGCAAATGTACAGTGTGGATACATTCTATTGGTTTTAAAGGTCAGGAATGATTCAAACACAGTATATTTATTTATTAAACTTATATGCCACCCATCTCTCTATCAAGATCAACTCTCGGTGCCTTACAATACATATCTACTTCCTGCCTCATTAGACAGGAAGAAAATGGCTATTTGTGATGAGTTGGGAAATCTTTGAGGGCCACGATTTTATGGGCTTCAAGAAGTTGTATGAATGTAGCTATCATTAGATCAGCTATCTACAACTAAGCAAGATATTACTTAAGGTAATATGAATTTAGTGTCATTGCCTGCTTTTCATGAGATATTTAGGTATCAAAAATGTTCTGGAACAAATTATTAGGAAAATGAATTCTTTAAAAGAAAAGATAAATTATTCAAATAGATTTTTGAACTGAAGCCTCACTTCATCAATATTTTTTCTGGGAAAGAAGAAGACTTTAAATATAATAGAACTGCTATAATTCTGATGATCCAAATTCAGTTATGATTTCCTTTAATATTCTGTTTTAATATTTATGTACATTTTGTACTGATGTTTTATCTGCTGTTTTTTTCATATCCAAGGTTGCCCTATTAAGAGCACATGCTGGAGAACATCTTTTACTTGGAGCAGCAAAAAGGTCTATGGCTTACAAAGACATCATTCTTTTAGGTTAGATTATATTTATTTTGGCATTTTATCAGTAAAACCCTAACTATGTTTACTGAAAAGTATGCATACGACTTCAGTTTGGAGTGTGTTGATTTGTATCCAGAATTAACAGTAAATAACAAAACAGGGTTTTTCACTAAATCCTGAGGCAGGACTGTTCTGCATAAAAATAAGAATTCTCCTTACTTTAAAAAGTGAATCAGAGTTTACTACTGCTACCATACATTATAAATTTTATTTTGCAGATGAAGTAGTTGATGTTGTTGTTATTGTTGTTATAATTACTCCAAGGGACATTTTACTTAGAGAAAAACACCCAATATAGTACTGCTTCTGGACCTGTTTGTCTTTTCCACAAGCATGATCCTTGAAATGAGGGATTTATTTCTCCTCATGATTGGCAGAAGAAAACATTTTGGCTCATTTCCCAATCCATTGCATATGGTTTGCATAACCTTTGCCTTATTCCTTTTCTCTGCTATTGGACATATTCCTTGGGGATAAAAATATTCATATGGCCCTGCTAGACCCTGCTTTTTCATACAGGAGCTCCCCTCCTTTGCCCCCAGTACTTAACTGGACGTTGAAAGGGATTCTCCAATCAGTAGGTAATGTCTTATTCTCAGCTTTGAACTTCTAATCACAACCTTCAGCAATTGACCACAGGCAAATGGAACATGTAGGATTTTGTTCTTCAGAGCAGTCAAACAAATGCTTTTGGGAAGTCTGTGACAGGACATGAATTTGCCCTGTATTCACCTTTCAGCTGTTCTATATATAGATCTATTTTATCCATATTTGTCTTCAAAAATACACATATTTATATGAGTACATAATTATGAAATGAAATGATATTATATTTGTATGGTTATATAATTAAGCAGATTATTGGTGGCAGATAACATGTGGAAAAAACCCAATGAGGTACAGTATATTTATTCATTCAAATGTAGTGGGTGGAAATGGTAATTGGCTCTATAGTTTTAAGCTACAGATATCATTAATAATTTTGACCTGATTTTATTTCTTAAGGTAATGATTTTGTCATCCATCGCAACAGTTCTGAAACTGAGATTAGCAGAGTAGCAAACCGGACCCTGGATGAGCTCATTAAACCATTTCAGGAAATTCAGATTGATGATAATGAATATGCATGCCTAAAGGCGATTGTATTTTTTGATCCAGGTATATTTCCTTTCCAAATGTAACAAAAATGGTTGCTTTCTAAATATAAGCAGAGATATTATAGGTCATCTAGTTTGTCATCTAGGTCTTTATATGATTGGGACTCAAAGGATTTTATTTTAACTTATTTTGAAACATCAGCATTCTGGCTGGGAATTATCTGGACAACATCAGATTTATAATGGATATTTTAGATTTTCAGTAAAACTTTAATCCTCGTGCCAGTTGAGAAATGAAAAGGTTTTATGACAACCCTGCCTTAGGTGTGTTACCAACTCCTAAAGAAAGGACTACCCGAAATAGAAGGCAGTTTTGGAAACTGATGGAGAGCAGGCGATACATTTTGCCCTTAAATGCCTACGTGTGTGACCTTTGGGTTCCCTCTCTTGGCTGGCCTTGAGAGCTTATCTGTTGCCAGATTTTCTCTGAGTAACATATTTATTGCCCCTAGTGCTGGATTGTTCAAGATAAATTCTTTAGATTCAGTGTTCATCCTGCTGGTATCCTAGGCAGGTGCAGACGATTGTATGTATGTATGTATGTATGTATGTATGTATGTATGTATGTATGTATGTATGTATGTATATGTATGTATATTTCACCTTTATTGTTTTTTATAAACAATTTGAGGCAGCATACTTGTTCAATGTTCATGTATTTGTTTCCTTCTATCGTCTGCAGCTTCATTCCAGAAAGTGTCAGAGCTTTTTCCACAATAACATGGCTTAATATTTTCTGTGACCGAAATAGTACTAAAAATCTTAAATTAGGAAAGTGCTTCTAAGCATGTGCAAGGTTGTTTTTCTTTGCTCTTTATAATTACATGTTATCCTATTAAGATGAAAGGATTTACTTCCAAACATAAACATTGCGTATGTTTATACAATCTAGCTTTTTTTAATCAATAGATTCTGTATGTTGCCAGCACAGAGACTAGGATAACTGGGTCTTTAACGCAGTGGCTATTTTTTCCGTCCTCCCTACTTACCATAAAGGAGGTTGGAAGACTGCCATTTTCTGTCTTTTTTTTAAAAAATGGAAACTAATTAAGGAAAAAGAAATTGTGATGAAACTGTCAGGGCTGGTACTATCATGAAGTCAAGAATGGGAGGTCTTTTCTCCCTACTCCTTTCTTTCAGTTTTTTTTATGCAGTTCTTCACGAGAATGATTTCCCGCCCCAAATAAAAATAAAAGCAGGGAACCGAGTCCCCCCCTTTTTTTCTAGGTCTCTTTGAGGCTTTATTTTTTCTTATTCAGAGTCATTAAATATATTAATGAACAGCTTATATGACATGGATCACTGGAAGGATTTAATTTAGTACAAACTGCCTGGGGTTGTTCAAGGCTAAAAATAGCATCATCTGGTTAATTGTAAAGGTTAGTTAACTACCTTAGCAAGTTCACATGATGTGCTAACTCCCATTCAATTGAACATAGCATGGTAAAAGGATCTCTGTGATCCATTTGTAACACTTCTTCACTCTCATCTTCTTAGAGCTGGTATACTCCTTACAGGAGAGTCAGTAGATTAATTCTGAGATTAAATTAAGTTGTCCAGTTACGTGTTGCATATTTATGTAATGTTTCTCTGCCATTTAAAGATGCAAAGGGACTGAGTAACCCAGTGAAAATCAGGAACATGAGATTTCAAGTTCAAATGAACTTGGAGGATTACATCAATGACCACCAATATGACTCGAGAGGTCGTTTTGGAGAACTCCTGTTGCTTCTGCCTACAGTTCAGAGTATCACCTGGCAAATGATTGAGCAAATACAATTTGTAAAGCTGTTTGGTATGATTAAAATCGACAGTTTACTTCAGGAAATGTTGCTCGGAGGTGAGTAAGTTGATTAAATTATGCTCATATTTATTATGACTGGAGAAAAATCATAAAAGAATTGCCGATCCTGTAGTAAATAATATTATTCAGGTTGGCCAAAGGTTTGAATCAGTACAACATTATATGTGTGTGTGTTTGTGTGTGTGTGTGTGTGTGTATTGTTGTAAACAAGTTGTGTTTAAACAACAAGTTCATTATTATTAAGTACATAGACTTAAAATTCCTTTGAGCTCCTAAGTTTATGAGCTTTTTCACGAATAACACTGATCACCTGTGCTTTCATATTTAGTTAATTGTTATAGATTGCAGCTAAAATATACTGATTTTCATCTTTACTTTTGTAAAAATGGGATGCTAAGTTTCTTTTTTATTAGAAAAACATACTTCGGATAGTAACAATCATTGACTTGAATTGATACTTATTTGATGACAATGTTGCAGGTACATTTAATGATGCTACTAATCTCCACTCAATTCATCCTCATCTAGCCCAGGATCCAGTTACTGGGCAAACTCTGCTTATAAGTTCAGTAACAGCTTCTGCTCATACAGAACAGATAGGTAAGTTGATTAAAAATGGATCATTTGATTATAAATGTAGTTAGTTAATTAATTACTAAATAATTAATTATTGTTTAATTAAATAATTATGATTAATTAATTAATTACTCTTACTTTTGACAGTAATCTCAAGGAATTTTCATTCCATAATTCCACACGTACTTGTCATATAGAAAGAAGAAATCTTTTTTCTTCAATGCCAGTTGGTCCAGAAATTATACAGAAACAGATCTCTATTTCTGCCAAAACGTCACTGAAATTGTTATCATCCCCAGCCACCCTCCAAGTTCATTATTTTTCTGTGAACAGATAATTTTTACTCGCTTAGTAATTGCTTTCAACAGCCATTTAGTCTCCCAAATTGTGATTTAAGTGATTGTATTTCTATTATTTTATTGCCCAAATTTAATGAGATTTGGGTTTTTTTTCAGCTTTATAGAAAATTAATGTTTTCAAGTACAGTTTCAGGATTCATCAGCTGATCGTTTTCATTCTAGTATTCTGTAGGATTTGAAATTCAAAATTTTGTTGGATTTTGATTATCAAATTTATATGGACATAATATATCAGACAGCAAGGTGATAAAAAGAAAATGAGGTTCACAATACTTGCTGATAGTTGATAATTAGATGCAAAACAACCATCAGATGCCAAATATAACTGGAACTCTTGATGGAATACAATAGAATTCACAATATATTTATTCAATAAATATATTTATTTATCATAAAGATCATCACCACCATCATCAAATATCAACAGTGTTTCAATAGATGCTGTAAAATTAGGCAGTTATGATTATCTCATCACATAGCTAAAGTATACTGGAGTTTTACTTAGCATTAGGGATAGACATTCCTTTTAGGCTGAGTCTACATTTTTTTCATGTCTAATTGTTAAGGATTATGAGAAGCTGAAGCATGATAGGACCCAAATTAAAAATAGACAGGTAAAACCCTTCTCTTTCTGTCCTTCTCCATTGCTCTTCTGTTTCTCACTCTCTTACACACAGAAGAAATCTGAACAAATTTATTTTATAGGAATTTGCCATTGGTTCCAGAATTACCTGCTTTTCATTCCTGTTTTAAATTTAGGGGCCCTGTTGTGATCGTCTTTTGCAGACCATCCAGATTACAGGATAACTTTAGGCTTAATGATTTGTACTAGATGGACCTTTGATTCTTGCAGTGTTATTGTAACTGGCCTAGTGAAATTAGCCAACAGTTAGATTACTTAATTATTGGATCCTACTTCAGTGCTACACCAAACTGTGTGAGTGGTAACAAATAAAAGTTGTGGTTATTTATAATTCAGTTCAGCCAATGCTGGTTATTGCTCCCACCCCATACTACCAGTGAAGCTTTGATTTGATTATTGATAATTTCTTTTCAAATTCTTTTCCAGCAACTCCTGAAACTCCACTACCTTCACCTCCACAAGGTTCTGGCCAGGAATACAAGATATCTCCAAACCAAGTTACAGTTATTTCACAGCAATCTCTTCCAAAACAAAAAACATTGTGAAATTGATCAGTGGTTCTTTTATATTATAAGCACTGCATTAACAATCTTGACATTGAAAAACTCAGGGTAGAGAACTTTGATCCAGATAGAATAAAAAGAGCTTTGCTTTTGTTTTGTTTTTGTTTTTAAATAATTTTTCCTCAATGCCTGAATTAAGATATTTGTGGATGTTAATATTTGAAAGCTGTGCCTTCTTTGCAATGTCTTTGAATAATCACTGAAGAGCATTAATATGTTGTTCCTTCATATCATGTGTCATCTTAACCATTAAAAATGTGTAGCAGAATGCAAATCTGATTTCAATAAAATTACTAGATAAAATATAGAGATTAAATGAAGCAAACAGTTTTAACAATTAATCTAAACAGTTATTCCATTTTCTTGAATGCAAAACAGAGGTTGACTGCCAAAATGTTTCCTACAAGGATTGGCATGATGACTGTATGTATGGACATCTTGAACATAATAATGCAGGGGTGAAGTGCTACTACAGAAAAGGCTGTGACTGCTGGTTCTTGTTAACCAATGGATCAATGGAGCACTCATTCCTAATTAGCAATGGGTAGAAACTAATTAAGGAGAGAAGCAACTTAGAACTAAGGAGAAATTTCCTGACAGTTAGAACAATTAATCAGTAGAACAACTTGCCTCCGGAAATTGTGGGCGCTCCATCACTGGAAGTTTTTAAGAAGAGATTGGATAACCATTTGTTTGAAATGGTGTAGGGTTTCCTGCCTAAGCAGGAGGTTGGACTAAAAGACCTCCAAGATCCCTTCTAACTCTGTTATTCTATTATGTTCTGTCTTGATTGCAGAGGTGTCCAACAGAGTAAGTTCAAAAGAGATAAAATGTCATTATAAGGGTTCAGTCAAAGCTCTGTCTGCTTTTTCATGGGCACCCACATTAAAAACAGGTGGCCACTATCTTGGACAATTTGGTCACTACTGCATTGCACCAAATGCTGCAATCTGACTGTATGTTGAGGAATAAATTATCAAAACCATCTTATTTAGTTTATATATATCTCATATTTTCTTGGCATATTTGCATTGGTTCTGATATATGGGTGTTGTTGCTTTTTGGTTAAGAAGAGCCAAAAGATGAGCGGCTATGGTAAAATACTTTCTAATGTGAAGGCAAGGCCCTTAAGATTGATGGTTAAACTTTCTCAACCTTGGCATATTTAAGTTATGCAAATACTGAACTCCCAGAATTCCCCAGTTCCACGGCTGGCTGGGGAATTCTGGGCATTGAAGTCCACCCATCTTAAAGTTGCCAAGGTTGAAAAAACACTGGCTTAACATATAAGGTTTATTTTTTTTCAGAATACATGGAATCAAGGAGTTGAAGAGCTTCCGCCGGGAGCTTAAGACTCTCCTCTTCCGGCAGGCCTTCTCAGACTGATGGGTTTTTAATAATGTATT
>JANHFL010007996.1:58150-72142 GCA_032468155.1 Oxyrhabdium leporinum
CTCTAGCTGTGATCACTGGCTGGGCCTGCCCACCCGCCCTTGTGCTATGCTTTCCATAAATAACTAACTTTTCCCCCGCCCACGCTGCCCAGGTGAGTTCTGCGCTGCCCCTGCTGTACTCACCGGAGCTGCCTGAGTTGATTAGCTGCCTGTTTGAAGCTGCATTTCAGCCCCAAAGTGGCGCATGTGGGTGAAGTGCGCTTGCACGCGTATGCATGCTCACAACCAGCAAACTGCTTGTCAACGTAAGTGTAGCCCACCTCTGCTAAGAACATGCAATTTTACTGCACCTTTCTTTAAATAATTGTAATATTTGAGAATGAATGCAAAAATGGGAATATAAATTAAGGAATAAAAACTACCCTGGTCTGGGGACATATTTTTATTTATCACTCACAATCAGTCACTTCACCTGAACTAGTGATAAGTTTCACTCATACTGGAAAAAGAATGGACAGGAAATTGTGTTTCTTTTTTCTTTTTGCCAGGGGTACTGATTTCAAGATGACATGCATGCTCACATATCTAAAACCTCCCTCTTTTTACCTGTGCAATGCATGTGATAGATATTAAAAATAAATGAGACTTTGGTCATCCAGTTGTGCCCAGCATGTTGAAGCCACTGACTATCATTGGAGATATGCCTGCTGGTGCCTCTAGAAAACCTGAACAACCAGCACATCCTCTAAGTTACATCGGCATTGAAGAACTCTCCCTATAGTGTTTAGCACAATTGCCTTTTGGTATACCTCTACTTTTAATGAAACTTCATTTTACTTGTTTAGAATTATGAGTTTTGTAATCTCTTAGAATCAGAACTGAGAAATAACATCAGCTCCCAAGACTACCTGTGATGAAAATTTCTGATAAATTCTGTTTTGATGGTGGATGTTTTGTGAAAAAATGAAATAACTTCTTGCAGGCAAAATTAGTACTGAAACATAACAAGATAGGCAGATTCATTCATACATACATACATACATACATATATACACACACAGGGCAGGTGAAATAAGAAAAACTTGAGTATGCTGTGCCCTACCACAAAACAATGATAGAAAAACTGATGAGATTACAGGAAAAAAAAACTTGTCCAAACTTGCAGGGCCGAAGTGAAGCTTGAACAAACCTCTCCTTCAAAAACAAACTTTCTACTTCAGCAGAAGCCCATTTTTATTGAAAGGAAAACTGTGAAGTTAAAAGCCAGTAATTTTCTACAGTCTAATTACAAAGCAGAACTGGAGATTGAGGTTCTAATATATCAATTCCTTCTAATTCAGTTCTCCTTTTTATTTAGAATTGATCCTCAAACTCTGATATGTTATTATTTTTAATGTTCAATACACTATTTTTCCCCCAAAAAATATTCTCTAATTAAAAAATGCTCCAAAAATACTTTTTAAAGATTTGCCTCCTCAGAACTAGCATCATTTTCTCCACTTGTGCTTATTCATGAAGAGTAAAATAAATTATTTCCACTAAAACTGAATTACTTTTAAGAATCTTCTTATAGATTAAAATTCAAAGCTTTCCCCCCATCATTTTTCACATTCATGTTCCCTCACACATTTAAGCTTGTCTTGGCTACATCAACTAAATTTCCCTTGAAAGACTGAGAATCTATCCAGCCCCACTCAGTCACAGTCCAGGAGGAATTCAGTCATTTCAAAAAGTCTCATTATATAAGATCCTTTTATTGCCTTCTATTATTTATCTTTCTTGCGCGATCACCTTTTCCTACCCCTTCTTCTTCTTAATTCAAATTAATCAGGTTGTGCAGTGAATAGTCCTTCTTTTCCATAGAAAATTCTTTTGAAAAGATTGAAAAGTCCTCAGAAATCACAATGCTCATAAAATGGTGGAGATGAGGGGGAAGCAGGAAACCTTTTATTCTTTCCCTTAGACTTCACTGACACTATGAAGTTTCACATAATTTGCAGGCTGCATCTCATAAAATACTGGCAAAATTTATTCATTTCAAATTAAATAGATGTAGCACAGAGTAATCTTTCTCTATTAAATATGTCACTTTTTGCAATTGTTTCTTAATATCCCTCACAGCTTCCATCTAAGATTAGCACTTTCTTTGCGGCCACAGTTTCACTAACCTACTGAATTATTCACTGAAGCAGAACCTTCAGATATCAGGTTAGAAAGGCCTTGATTATGGCAGGAAGTGAACTGTATAAACCATTTTTTTTAAAAAAAACCTCATAGAAAAACCAGAAATCTCTACTAAATGTGCATTTTAAAAAGTTCATAATTGATAGGAATTTAGTCAGCTGTGACCTTTTGCATTTTGTTTACAATAATGTACAGTAACATTTGGAGAAAGCTAAAAAGTGTTTTTTGTTTTTAAACATTCATATATAAGGCACGTATCTAAATGGAGTCACATGTAGATGAATTTTATTTGTTAGTTTGAGGTGGAAGGATAGTGAGTGCATTATTCCTGAATGTGTCTTACAAGAAAGTGGGTTGTTTACATTTTGATATCCAGATTTTGCTCCTTTGCTAAACATGTTCCACAATATTTTAACCCACTGTGGCAATGTTATAAAACTTACTTTTAATGAACTGTCAGCATGGGTCATTACTTTATGCCAGTCAAATGCTGAAAAGCTGAATCAACCAAGGAAACAGTTGCTCCCTTTACAGGTATTAAAATCCAAAAACTTACCACTCAGCTGGTTGATGACGTACGTGTCCAGAGATACCCAGGAATTTGAAATACAACTTTGACACAGAGCAGGCTCAAAGCATCCACTTTCTGAAGACACCACAATGGGAAGAAAAAGAGCGTTCTGCTAATGTCTGCTAGAAAAAGCAACTTTGAACAATAATTCATCTGAACATCTTTCAGCCTTTCAAAGATTTGTTGTACTGTGGAAGCTTTTGATATATTACTGATAACCAGTGACAAGAGCTGAATGATCAAGTAACTGCCCTTTTTCTATTTCAGTCTAAAAATACTTCAGAAATTAGATTTGAGGGTTTTTTTTAAATCCATGCTGCTGGATTGCCCAACACTAGGAAAAAAAAACTATTTCTGGAGGGCAGAAAGAGATGATGTTGCCTTCTATTAATCCCCATTTGCCTTTAAAATGATCCCGGGGTATGTTTTTTTCTGCTCCATTGCCAAAATAAACATTTCTCTGTTGGGTTGCCTTCGCTGGTTTGGGCTAAAGAGCTTCAGTTTGTTGTAGGCAATCTTAGCAGCTTGTTGGCTGCTGAGCATTGGTTCAGTTGGCCAATGCTTCAACTGAACCAATGCTTATTATCCATTCTAATTGTTTCTATATCTGCCTTTAGCAGCAGAGTTTATTTATGTATTTATTAAATTTATATTCTCAGTGTCTCTGGATAATTCTCACATTAAGCAAACATTCAAAACTGGGTAGTTAGTTTTCTTTCTGGATTTGATTTTTATTTTTATGTCCATAGATTTTACTGATTTCCAGGCACATAAGATACAATGATTTAATTCCTAGTTCCCTAACAACCTCCAAATATTTACATATTCTTTCACTGAGCTTAATTCCATTACCATTAGTGAAATTTACATATATGGATATCTAGGTACAAAGATATGTATTTATTGGTGAAATTCCTACAATCCCAAATAAAAAAATGGAAACAAAAACAAATCAACAAAATAAATAAATATTTGAACAAATCATTATTGGTTAAAATTAATTATTAAATAAATCATTCTAGTGGCAGGTAGTCTTCACCTTACAGCCATTCATTTAGTGACCATTCAAAGTTAACAACGGGACTGGAAAAACAATTTATGATCATTTTTCACACTTATAACTGTTACAACATCCCCATGGTCACATAATCAAAATCCAGACACTTAGCAACTGACATGTATTTATGAAGGTTACAGTTATATGTTCACCTTTTGCAACCTTCTGACAAGCAAAGTCAATGGGGAAGCCAGATTCACTTAACAATCATGTTACTAACTTAACAATTGCAATGATTCACTTAACAACTGTGGCAAGAAAGCTTGTAAAATGGAGCAAAACTCACAACTGTCTTGCTTAGCAGTGGAAATTTTGAACTCAGTTATGTTCATGGATCGAACACCATTTCTACACAAATTAATCTCTTGCACGTGTACACATACTCAGACAAAAAAAGACACTGTAATAATCTGACCTCAGCAAATGTGAACCTATGAATACTTATTTATAGTAGACCTCATTGAAACCATGATCAGATGAGTATATCCAACAGTAGCTATGCTAGAGATTCAACTTGGGCAAAGCTTTGGAAAGAAGCATTTTGCAAAGCAAAGCTCTCTTCCATGAAACATTAAAGCATCTGCTTCCTTTGGAAAAGCTCAGTGTTACTGCTTCAAAGGATTTCCATGGCTGCCTGGTCATATATGTACATTTGCATGGCAACATATGAAAGCTGGGAAAGAGTTTTTTCAAGTTTTTTTCTCCCTTGCCTCTTGCTAAGACAAATGAGATGATGAAGACGTTTAAGTTGACTTTCAAGGATAAGAAAACTAAATCCCAAAGAATTCAAGACAAGTAGTTATCTTTTCCAAGGTAAGTATCTACCTGAGAGTAACTAATTTAAGTGAATAGTTCCAATCACTTTCATTTGTGTGCTACTTTCCTTCTCATGTCATTTCCTATCATCCATAGAGTGTCTATGCTGAAGGCCTTCATAGCTATGTTCCAGAACAATCACACTCATGCAACATACACCCATAGAAATACAGTCTTTGCTGAAATTTGATCTCAGCAAGCATTAGTCTGTAGTAAGGTCTTCATAAATAATTAAAGAAAAAGCAGGTTGGTTCAAACTGAAAGGAATTTTCTGTAAGAAATATATAAGCTAAGTTAAAGCTTGAGTACTCAGGATCTGGTTCCTTAACAAGTTAGAATTAGGGGAATAAGCAGTTTCATGGAAAAAGTAATTAGGTGAAGGTGAAGAGAATGATAAATCTGCTGCAGTTAGACAACTGAGAGGCCATGAAAACATTTAGAATTAGGAGCCTCTGGACAAAAATAAGAGACCTATCCCAAGGAGTAGAGAGGCAAAAGTGAAACTCACAAGAATTGAGAAAGGTTTAAAAGTGTTGGATGGAGCTGTGGGACAGGAACACAACAAGAAGCTTAGTCAGGAGACAGTGTGAAGAAAAAAGAAAAGGTTAAACTAGACAAACTTAGACTAAGACAGGGGTCCCCAAACTCTTCAGGTCCTTGATCCATAAATGTTTATTATACAAGAACAATTTAATAAATCTACTTTAACTAACAGTACAGCGAATTATACAGTAGCAGCATTGACCCCTTGTATAGTTCCATTGATGCTTAGAGTCCAATACTGACCATTTGAGGAATTCTGGTGTAAAAGATAAGGGAATAAGTGATGGGAAAAAAACAGGAGAGAAGGGCAACTCCTGACTAAAAGAAAAATAAGAAGGGGTGGGGGGGAAGGAAGATTTTCACCTTGTTTCACTCTGCGAGCCAGAGAACTAGTCTCTTTAACTGCCAGAGAAGAGGGACTGCTTAGGGCTACAGGGGTATAAAGAGTCTCCCTTGTCAGTGGTTAGCCAATGGAGGAAAAAGAACCTGGAAGCTTCTCTGGTGAGGAAATCATCCAGTAAATCAGCTGGGAGAGTACTGAGGCTCAAAGAGTTAAAAGAAGAAAGTCAGATAGGCTAGATAGAGGAACATTGATCAAAGTAGGTGGAAACTAACAAAAAAAAATACTACAAGAAACACTACAAATTTGCAGACTCAGCTGTTGTTTGCAGGATCTTTTTTCAAGGAAAGAAAGAGAATCGGTTTGTTAAAATATCCAGTGTGCTTTAAAAAAAATATGGCACCCCTGATAGAATGAAATGCTAGATTCTTTGTAAGTCACTTCGGCAGAATAACATGGGGCTTTGTCTCCCAAGTTTAGTAGCTTAGGATCTAAGGTTATCTGTGTGATAACTGTTTTTGTATGTGCATGGTTACTGTTTTTTTTTTTAACAGCCAGTGCTAAATCTGTTCTTTCTAGTTCACAATTAGAGAATGATGTTTTAAAAACGAATTTGCAATAAAATGAAGGAGGTGCAGTCTTCTTTGGGTTGATCGAAGATTTATCACCTGGCTTGGGAAAATGTCTGCAGATATTTTATGTAAGTATCTTAAGAGTTAGTTTCTCAGAGGCTAAAATAATTATGGTTAAAATAGTGGTTATATACAGATTTGCCTTGAGTTATGAACATTTGTTCAGTGATTATTCAAAGTAATGTTGACATTGAACAAAAAATATTTACAGCTAGTCCCCAAACTTATAGTCATTGCAACAATACCATGATCATATGATTAAATGTCACATGAGCACAAGGATGTTTCAACTTCCCCCACTTGCCTAGCTCCCCTCCATCTTTGCTTTTTGCCCTCTGTTCTTCATGGCCCCCTGCCACTCTCTGTTCCACCATCCCTAACTGACTTTTGCTGTCTTCTTGTTCTTGCTGCTGACCAAGCATGTCTGACATGACTCTTTCTAGACAGCTTCTGGCTGCACAACACTTTCTTCCCGAGGCAACAGTTTCCTTATGACATTTGGGGAAGAAGATCTGACATGGCCAGCAGCTGCCTCATGAAGGGCAAGTCCATACAAGTAGCAAGAGCAAGAAGATGGCAAAAGTCAGCTAGGGTGTTAGATCCTTAAGATGTACCTTGTCAAGAGCAGTACCAGCTGGCCTAGCCTGAGTTGAGCTGAGTTGACCAAAAGCATAGTGAGCTGCTGGGCTGGGCTTGGGTGGCTTCAGCTTCCTGGGAGAGCTGCATATTTGGCTACATTGTGGCTTGGGCTTCTTGCAGCCTCAAAACTATGCATCAAGAATTGCCTGAGACATATGGTTCTGGAGGCACTTGCAACAAGGCAGGTTGCAAGATGTCCAGAAGGGCAGAGATTTTTTTTGAGGGGGGAAATGGGCAGTCAACCCAGAATACTGACTTTTGGCACAAATAACCATGCTCAAATTATTCTACTTTGGACATATTATATGAAGAACTAAATCTCTGGAAAAAGAGATGCTGGGAAAGGTGGAAGAAGAGAAAAGAAGAGGACAACCATCAGCAAGGTGGATGGACTAAATTACAGTGGTGATGAGTGTACAGTTGGAAGAACCAAAAGACCAGATTAGGACAGAACATCATGGAAAAAAAATCTAACTATATGATCGCTAAAAACTAACAATGACTTGATGACACATAATAAATCAAGACATACAACTTAATATTTTTGATTCCCACGTGATATGCTTAGGCTGCTGGTGCACTGGGATGCATTTATCTATCTCAACTCCATCTTTGTAAGTCTTGTTAGGTTACTAAACTTTTGTTTTGTTTTGTTTCTGATTTTCCCATCACATGTTGAGTGCATATTGGCGATGCACACACTCCACAAACCTATTTGTCTTTCAAAAAGAGTTAAAAGTCACAATGATTATCTAAAAGGCATCCATAAAAACCTCTATAACCAATTCTATCTCTCATACATTTTTCATTTTCAACAGCCTCATCAATCATCAGCATATATGACCTCTCTGGCATTCATAGTTAATATTAAAACTGATATAAATACAATAGGCAAAATTAGAGCTAAAAGGTAAGCATTTGACTGATCTTAATCAAAATGGTTACATATATACATTTGTGTGAGCACATTTTTCTCTTGATATCATAAGAGGTTTTTTGTTTTTAAATCCTAGCTTATCTTTGGGATAGAATGAGTTATTATAAAAAGAGGGAAGCTATGGAAGAATTAAATTTCTACCGCCCTATGCATAGTAGACTTTTTCAAGACTGGGGCTACTGTGTGTTTTCATTTAGAAAGAGCTAAGAAGCATTGTGAAATGGTATATAAGTCTAAATATTATTGCTATCTAAAGCAGGAAACAAAACATGACAATATGAATTCTAGTTAATGTTACATTTTAACCTGTATTATGTTGTTGATAATTACTTGATTAGGTAAAACTTTCTAAAAATGACTTATATAAGAAATAAATCCATACAATATGTGTATTTCCAAATAAAGCATTACTTAGCCTACTATTTGCTTCATTGCCTGCATGCTTTTCATAATATTTATATGTTCGTTTGTTAGCACTATATTTGTGTTATTTCTGTGACTTAGTATTAATTTTGAATTATAAGCATGGTAAAAAACAACACCAACACAGTTCTTCCCTGAAGGCTGTCCCAGTAAGTATTAATTTGTTTATTTTTAATCTTAGGTTTAATTGAAAACAAATATAATTATGAAAGGGAATGGCTATCATGCAGACAATTACACATGGGTATCATGGTAATGATGATGGTAAAAATAATAATATAAACATGATTTCTGAGCACATGTGTGCCTTGATAAAAAGACATAAGTCAATAAGTCAAGCTTCTTTGATTTATTGTTTTGCCAGCTAATATGCATGTCTTCCTTCAGGAAGCATTGAAGGTTTCCATAGCACTTTAGTTCTTCCATATATACGCAGGAAAGAGAGTATTTCATACAGACTTAATTGCTTATAAATAATTTGGAATCCTTCACTAATGAAATGTTCAATACTGTGTGAAGAAACACACATTCTTAGAATATTCTATTTGTACAACAAAAACATGTGAGCAGAACAAATTCTCTGTGGATTATAAGAGGGAATTAATGATCATTTGCATTTATCAAGTTTGTGATGAATGCAATATATATATATGTGTGTGTGTGTGTGTGTGTATGTATGTATATGTATATGTATATGTATATGTATATATGAAATTAATAAGAACACAGAATATGAGTCATGTTTATAAAACAAAAAAGCAGTTAAAGAAGTTGCTGCAAAATATAGTTAGAAAAATATTTTTGAACATCATGGTTATATTCATTAAAAAAGGACTCATTATGTGAACTCTAAGTTAAAATTATGTACTACAATATCCTAGAACTAGAAACTTTTTTATCTGTAAGCATAAAATAGTGGGAACATAGCAACATCCGGAACTGAATCAGTATGAGCTCTTATAGGTAGTCCAGGCAAAAAGCAGACACTACATGTAGTAATACTACTTTTATTGTAAGATTAAAATAACAGCATCTTGCAAGTCTAAAAGCATTTCTCTCCTCTCTTACATTTATTATCCAGAAAAATAGGGAGTGCTGCTTCTGAGAAGCTTTCTTTAGTCCCGTGCTTCTTTTGGATTTAGATTTTGCTTATTAGACCTTTGTCTAGGCTGTAGCTCTTCCTCCTGTGTCCTGAGGTCATTAACATTAACAGCCCATTACAATAAGCATTGTTCACAAGACTCTTAGGAACACAGGAAGAAGACCTAATTTCCTAGCTACCCTTTTTATGTATTAAAATTTCCTAGAACATTCTTCCCTGTTGAATTTCACATATATCCTAAATCTATTCTATGAGATCCAGCATTTTGATGAGAGATACTTGGCTTATTTGATTAAGACAGCTTCATTATGAACTGGGCATTGAGTTTATGCTGAAATTATTTTAGCCGGAAGGCATCCAATTATGGTTTTAAATATTTCACTATGTAAACGTGCGTGGAGCATCATGTTAAGTCATTTGAAAGAATGTATAAGTGCCAAAGTGTTTCCTTATGATTAACATTGTGGTTTTTGAAATTGTAAGCTTTTCTCACTTTATTTTCATGTTTTTGCTATCTTCATATTTAATATTCATTTAGGATTTAGGATTTAGGATATATGTGAAATTCAACAGGGAAGAATGTTCTAGGAAATTCTAATACACAAAAATAGTTATAATAAAACTATTAAGTACGATTCTACAGTGTTGCCCGCATCAAAACTAGCATGCTAAATGCATGAATTTTGACACCCGGTTTTGACATTCCTTTTCCTGTCCCTCATATATATTTATGTTGAAAATGCACATGCATTTCCACAGGCATACTTTGCTGAAGACATTTCAGTTTATGAGAACATAAAGAGAAAGAGAAAGCCATGAGAGAAAACTTGCTAGTTTTCAAAATGATTGGCATGGCAAGTCATCAGACAGGTGTGTTTCAATAGCATTGAAGAGGTTGCCTCCCATTTCTTGACTGCTTTTATTTCCCATTTTATGCTGAGGTGGGCATTCTCCAAAACAAAGCATTAGCTGGATAAATTGCAGTTATCCATCAGTTTTATTTTAAAAAATGCTAATTATGGATACATTGACTCCAGGAATACTTATAATTACATTAAAAGCTGATACTTTACTTGGTAATATGCTAATTTCTTAGCTAAAATTTTAAGTAGAAGGAATTAACTTGCATCCTGAGAATGAGCCAGTACACTTTATGTACCTCATTCTTGGGGCACAGTTAATAATATTATGACTTGTGGAATACTATGAGCATGCTCACAGCTTTGCTTGTGCTTTACATTATTTTCCCCACCCTTCCATTCCCTTTACTTTTTTTTTTTTTGCACAAAATGGTGGTAGTGGTGGTGGAACTTTGAACAGGATCACTGGCCAAGAATTTGGAGCTCAATATGAGAGGTGAGGTATTGTAATCACATTTCAGGCTTCTCACTGAATAGTCTCAAACGTGGGCATGCAATTGTGTTAAGTGTCATCATCCCAGGGCTTATTTACACTGTAGCCTTAATGAGTGCTTTTGCTGGGCTCATGCTGACTTGACTCTAAACTGATTTAAGAAAATCTTGTCTGGACAGAGACTTTTCAGCAATGCCTTGTAGCATATTCATTGAGACTTCAGGCTGTCACATCCTCCCACTGAAAAATTCAGCTGCCTCTTACCTTTTTCTAGCAGGAAGATGATGGCCAATCATTTACCTTCCAATGCGTAGGTCCTATGGGATATATTCTGGATAGACTGTACATGTTCATGTGTGTTTGTCTATATATATGCTTACAGTTCAAAAACACAAACATTAAAAATGTATACAACATCAAAACAAGCATATATACATAATTAAAGCGTCAGATTGAGCATAACCACAAGTTTTCAAATTAAAACCACTTTCTTTCCTTTTCCTTGTTTTTCATGAACAAAGTTGGCTATAGCACCTGCTACGGCACATCTTTCCCATTAGCAAAGTGGTTAAAAACTGGTCTGTGCAGAACATTCAGTTTAAAGCCAGACAGAATATTTTATTTTTCTAAATTACCTTTTCATTTTTCTGAGCTCCTATAGCTGGGCTTTTAAAAAACAACAACAGTCCACTGGTTTACTGTTCCATCATAACTGTTTTATGGGTTTTTCCTAGTTTTGTTTGCTACCTGGAGTCCACTACATCTGGGCAGCCAATACATTTAAATAAATAAAAGTTTGCAATTATGAAATATTTGATCCAAAAGGCACTACAGTAAACTTTATACAGAAAAAAAATAGTCAGAGTGTATTCTGACTTCTGTGAAGTAGCCAAAATGCAGAAATGACCTGGAAAAATATAAAGCACAGCAGACAAACCTGACAGTGAGACTTGTTGACAGAAGCAGGAAAACACATATTTTGAAAGTTGATGGACCCAGACATTGCACTGTGTTGATTGAGCACTAGGCAAAACCATCCATTCCTGCCTTCCAAAAATGACTGCTGTTCTGTACTGGTGAAGGGAAATCTGGCAGTGCAGATGAGCCCCTAGTCGTCTTCCACTATTTGTTGATGGTACTCAGTAAACATTGACAGTAGAAGAACCAGATTCAAATTTGGAATGAAACCACCCCCCCCCACCGTTTTGAATAAATCCAATGTGGGTGACATTAGTGTATGGTTGGGAATGAGAGAGAAGAGCACAGAAACAGTAATTTGGAGACCCAAGAATACATAAGAATAGTGAAGATTTAGTGAGTAGAATTTCTACTTAAGATAAGGTCTATTCATTTTGAATATGTAGTCTAGGACTATTATATTCCTATTTACATATGGCAAAAAATGAATATATATATAATAAGATAATAAGTTCTAGTACCATCTTTGGCACAAAGATAGATGGGTGTCTCAGTCCAAAGGAAAAAAAAACAATTGCAAACTTCCAAGATTCCACAAAATCCTGTGAGGAAAACTGCAAAGATTAGACCAAGCAGTAAGTCAGGAATGAAAAAAATGATTGTGAGTCAACCCCCCCCCCGCCCAAACAACAACAACAACCTAATAAAAGAAAACAAGACTTTTGAGTAGGCTTTTCTCTTCATTTTTTTTAACCAGAGACCTTTAATATTTTTCTTAGTATTTCCTAATATTTTGATCTTTGACCAAAAACACTAATTACTTTAGTATTTCTTAATCCCTATCTGTTATCTGAATAGCTGGCTGAATAGGCATACATGGTAAAATGAATTAGCTTAAGTTATGGAATGTTTTGGGCAAGGATGGAATTGAAAGTTGGTTGCTGAATGCGATAAGAGCAGTATATGATGGAACTAAATCATGCGTGAGAATGAATGGAATGCTTAACAAATTGATTCAATACTTTGAGCAATGCATAGCACAAGGATGTTTGATGATCTTTTTGTGGTGTTTAATGTATTTATGAAAAAAATACTTAAGGAATGCTTGCGGTGATGTAGGGGTGCTTATTTAGGGATGTGTGTATACATATAGTTTTGTATGCAGATGATGCTATCTTGTTGGCTAAGAATCCAAATGATTTGCAATCAATGTCAAACCGTATGATGCCGTAAGGAGTATGACTCAGAAAATTAATGTGTCAAAGCCCAAAGTAACTGAGTTTGACAAAGAAAATGAAGTGAATGATTGCAAGAACAATGTTGAAAAATTTGAACAAGTAGATGAATGTTTGCATCTTTTTACTAAATTTGGGGAAATGGATGTTTGACTTGAAAAAACATAAAACAGGTATGTATAAGAGTATGCTTGTTACAGATTTGTTTGGATGTGAAGGATAGGTGTGTCAGGAGAAACATAAAAGTTGAATGCAGTGGAAATGGATACTTAAGAAGTATATGTGATTAAACCAGAACAGATAGGCTCAAGTGGGTGCTGGGTGAATGTGAATACAAATATAATGGACCAGTATGAAAAAGGTACATTGAAATGATTTGGCCATATATAGAAAATTAATATTGATTAAAATACTCGTGTAGGCTTTCACGGCTGTTATTGGTTGGATGTTGTTGGACTTGGGATTTTAGTGACTATGATCTTGACTGTGTTTTGCCTGTGGTTTGTTCAGGAGACCAACTTACTTCAGAACATGCCAGCCACAATAGCCAGAGAGATGTCAGGAAATGTATTGTCTAGATCACAGTCAGTAAATCTTGAACCCCAACACTGCTTAACATGATTAAATTGCAAAACAATATATCACCGAAGAGTGAAAGGGTAGTGATGTTGTTGTTGTTGTTGTTGTTGTTGTTGTTACATATGGTATTGTTACATTAGCTTGGAGACCACAATGCTATTGCAGAATAATAGTTTGGCTGCCAATTTACCAGCTCTGTTGAAGGACATACTTACCTGCTTCCCCACAGGAGAGTGAACTGACTTTGCAACAGAGGAAAACGAAAGGCTCTTCATGCAGCATCATCCTAGGCCACTTCTCTTTCCAAGCCATCTCATAAATGGACTCCACAATGAGGAACGTTCACAGTCAGCAGGAATCTGACTGACTGCATTAAGCACCAACTTGTCTACCACCAAAGTGGTACCTATTTACCTACTTGCATAAGACATGCTTTCAAACTGTTGGTGGATAGAAGCTGAGGCAAGTGATGGAAGCTCACTCTAATACACAGTGCAAGGATTTGAATCACTGGAACAGAGACTATCTCCAGTATCATTAGCCACTGAATCACATGCATCACTGAATGAGTTAACACACTTGAGAAGATTGAAGAACTTCTTATTGTAAACTGTCCAGAATCACTTAGCTTAGCTCAGTGGTGTAGAAATTTGATAGATAGATAGATAGATAGATAGATAGATAGATAGATAGATAGATAGATAGATAGATAGATAGATAGAT
>JANHFL010007996.1:72242-89172 GCA_032468155.1 Oxyrhabdium leporinum
GGATGGATGGATGGATGGATGGATGGATGGATGGATGGATGGATGGATGGATGGATGGATGGATGGATGGATGGACGCATGCATGCACGGACGGACAGGCAGGCAGGCAGGCAGGCAGGCAGGCAGGCAGGCAGGCAGGCAGGCAGGCAGGCAAACAGATGATAGATCCTTATATGCCCCTCACTTCTGGTGATTCCAGAAAAAGATGTGCAAGGTCTATTTCATAGACAAAAGATTGGGAAAGCACCAGGCCCAGAAGGAGCAACTCCTTCTTGATTGAAAGTCTGTGCTGATCAAATGGGCTCCATCTTCACTCACATTGTTAATAAATCACTGGAGATGTGTTATGTTCCTTCTTGCTTCAAACACTCTGCTATCATCCCATAGCCAAGATATCCTCTATGAAAGGAACTGAATAACTAGATGGTAGCTCTGACATCTGTAGCTATGAAAACCTTTAAGCTGAACGTGCTTAAAACTGTAGAGGTGAGAATGGATTTTAGGAGGAGCCCTCCTATTCTACCATCTCATTAGACAACACAGTATTAACAGTAGAGTCCTTCAAGTATTGGGGTTCTATAATCTCCCAGAATTTAAAACAGACACCTAAAATCAGAACCATAATTAAAAAGGCACAACAAGGAATGGTCTTCCTGTGTCAACTCAGATACAGGAAGTTGAGACTGTTCCAGGAGGTACTGATACAGTTCTACAGAGGAATTACTGACTCTGTCATTTGTCTTCTGTAACTTTCTGGTATAGCAACCAAACAGGACATGTCAGACTTCAAGGAATAGTTAGGATGGTGGAAAAAACAATTACAACCAACCTGCCTTCTATTGAGGACCTGTATGTTGTATGAGTCAGAAAGAGGGTTGAGAAAATATCTACAGACTCCTCACATCCTGAGCATAGACTATTTTACTCTTTTCCTTAAGACACCGCTACAGGGCATTGTATGCCAAAACAACCAGACAAAGAGACAGTTTTTTCTTCGTGCCATCACTCTGATGAACACCTAATTCCCACAGTACTGTCTTGTGTCTTAGTATATTTATCCATGTAGTATGGCTGTATTACCATTATCCTTCTCATTGATTTTACTACGTTCTCTTATTGATATCATTATTATGATTATTATTATTCTGTTGTTTTGCATGTACACTGAGAGATTATGCACTGGAAACAAATTCCTTGTGTGTCTAATCACACTTGGCCAAATAAAATATTCTATTCTATATAGAATAAACTTGTGGAACTGAAAAAGAAAGGCAAGCAATCTAAGGAATGAATGGCAATGTATGTAGTATAATATGTTTGTAATAGAACCAAGGATGCTTTCCAAAGATAAAAATGCTTGGAGAGGTATAGTGAATGGTATGGGTAGAAAATAAATTAACCTACAGTATATTTCTTTTTATTTTTTTACTACCTTCCTACATTCTACATAACATTTCTGACTCAAAAGGTAACTAGGATGATGAATATACAAAAATTAAGTTCCAGTATGGAGATATATTTCATGGTGAAAACCACCAACTGTCAGGGTTCCATCAAAGTTTCAACGAACTGCTCAGCAGTCAGATAATATTTAATCCAAATCAGAGTTTATTGAAGAAACCATGTTGGCACATCTGGGAAAAACCTGAATTTGAAAAGCCATGTTTTTCCACACCCAAAAGAATTCAAAGATCCACCTCTTTACCATCATCATGCATCACATTGCCCAATCAAAGCTTATACCCATCATCCCTCATCCATCTTGTCACTCCTCTTCCAGGTGCTAACTAGGATGGCCTTGAAACATTTATCAAAAATGTTGTTATGTCTAAATTATCTTCTAACTACATGAGAAAGTAAAACCCTTTATTTCCCATACACTTTATTGTGGCAGCTTGCAGAGGCCTCGCAATTATGGCTTCCAAAGCTGACACCATCTCTCCTTAAGTTTTGAAAGATGACATATAATTGTGGGTCTAATTTGCTCTGATTAATAACCAATCAAATATCAACGTTATTGATGGCTACCTTTAACATTTTATTTATTTATATTGGGGCATTTGCAAATAGGTAGCTAATACAAAATATTTAATGGACCCCTGCCATAAATTCCCATCATAGTGGAAAAACAATTGATTGGTCACACATTGGGCTGGCAAGGTATAATGAATCTCATCAAGAATTCTGGCTTGTTTCATTTCAATGTCATATCAGCAAGTAGTAAAATGCTGAGGTGTAGGCTTTTTCAATCAATCACATTTGATCATTAATTTCTGTATTCACTTTACTCCTACATTTCTTTGGAGGATCTGCTTCTTACCAAAATGAAATCTCCATGCAGGTGACTTCATGCACATTGCAATAATCAAGGAAAGGCTGATAGATACATTTTATATGAGGATCTTCTTTAGAAGATGATGTGTAGATAATAATATCCAGTATTTGGATTGGATGACTTCCAACTCTACAGTTCCATTATATTAGTCCAAAATGTATTAAATCACCATCCTGAGTTGGAAAGTCCCTTCTCTTCATCTTTCTCCCTGGATTTTTGCCACAATTTCTAACCCTGATTATAACCCTGGAAATCGTTTCAGTAGGGTTCTCCATTAATGGTATACTATACCCAGTGAAATGTAGTGGTTGAAAAATTTGCTTTTCACCATCTGGTATATTTGCTTCTAATTTGTACTTTTATGATGTTTTAATAGTGTTACTAATGTTTTGGCGTGATGCCTAGATTTGTAGAGTATAAAGACAGGTTAAAAGTGTCTTAATAAGAATACACACTCATGCACTGGAGTACTCTCTGTATAGGAAAATCATAATGTTATATAATGAACCTGAGGCCATCTATGATCCTAGCTTAACATTTCTCACAGCTTCTGTAGTCTTAAAGCTAGAAGGCAGAAAGTAAACTAATACGACACATAGTCTTCTTTTATTTCCAGATAAGGGTTTACTTTCCAAAAAAACCAAAACAAAAGACCTTGTTTCCACTGAATCAACATGTATGGAACTGGAAAGTTCACGTTTTCTGTTGCTCTTCTGCATGCTGAAGTGGTATCAGCCAGGAAAAGCATTATTAATTCATTCGTCAGATTACATAAATGGAGTCTTGCCTACAGAAGCTAGACCTTTCTGATTCTTTAGCTGAATAAAGCATTGGAAGGCTTACTTCATTTCATTCTCCATCTCTGCCTTTCTTTTCTGTGAATACATCCTGTTCCTGGATATTTTTATTTTGTTTATGTTGTAAGATAGGATGTGATTGCTTATAAAAAAAAAGAGTTAAATTGTAGGAAAGCAATGGAAAAATGTCACTTAATATTTCAATCAAGTATCATCAACAAAAACAAAGAAGAGGACAAGCTGTTATGTAATTCAGTAAGAAGCTTATGTAATACACAATTTACATTGCCCTTAAATAGGAACTGTTTGATACTCTAAGAATGTAAAAAGCACTATACTATCAGTTATTTGTACTCCTAAATTAATTTGGTATTCTAAGCATTGTTAAAGAAAAATATTTTTAATGCTATATTTCTGGAAAAACAGTGAAAGGAAAATAGGAATAAGTTTTATTTACCTTAAAATAACATAGAACATTCCATTAATATGTGGATCTAAAGCAAATTCCAAAGTCCTCCTCAAAGTCTTGTTTTAACCCATCTTGCACATTATGGAGCCAATGTGCTATAATTTAGAGCTGCAGCATAACTATACAGCATGGATAGTATCAGATGCATTGGAATTGGGTATAGCAAAGTGGTTTCAAGGACAGAAATGAAGCAGTATACTATTAGTTACCATCAATCACGTTGTCGTGACCAGAAGGAAGCCCTTCTACAGAGCCTTTTGAGAAAGAAATTACTTTCGCTCATTACTGCTGTGGCTAGGTGAGCTTGGCCACCTCTTGCATCAAGAAGGTCATCAGAAACAGTTGCCTACAACAAAAACAGGACATGGACAGTGGACAAGGAATTGTCATTATGGCTTGGACCTCTTCTTTCCTCTTTATAGATGCTGTCTGGACAATTAACTATATCATCATGCTGGTTGGGAAATGTCAGTCGTTAGGGCTGAAAAATACTGTGTTAGATAAAGAAGTAGCAGATTGTGAGGAAATGCATCATCCCATGCTGTTTCTCTATCCAACTCCTCTTTCTCATAAGGAAAATTGTCTAGGAGGAGAACTAAAAGGATCATCTTCTTTCAAAGGACATTACTTGGGATAATCTGAATCACCTATTTTTATCATATCATGAACAATCTGATACTTGGGTTACCTGGTTGCATTTTCTTTTTCTTCTTCTTCTTCCTCTCTCTTTATTTTTGTATTTTTGGATAAAATGTTTGAAGGCAAGATCATGATAATGCTACCAGAGATCATAATCCTTCTATCCAGCAACTGGTTTGAAGTTTTAACTTAAGTTGTTTGATATTTCACCAGATGGATCAATGAAATGAGCCACTGTTCACAAAAACGTATGCCTTTCAATAAAATACAGTGCTCTGTATTTAGCACACTCCTGATTTCTCTTTTATCTTTTTTCTATCAATCTTTAACTTCTGCCTTACACTCCTATTTTCACAAGCAAATCTGACACTTCCTTCACATCACCATACTTGGTAAATGCAATATTCCCTTTAGATTAATATATTTAGGACCAGGAGATTGATGCGCTAGCCAAGCTTGTTTGCAAGAGAATAATTGCTTTCCTGTGTTTTGAAGAAAACATGTTTATTGGCATCTGTAGAATAAAATTGTTAATCTTTTGAACTTTAATGCTTTTCTGAGTCAGCAATTCCCCATTGCTTTTAAGTATACTTGTTGAGCCACAATTCCCCATTGTTTGTATGATCCGAGAATGAGATTGGGGTAATTAATCCCCATATAAAGCTCCCCTTGAAAAGTGTCTGAATGCTCCAATTGATGCAAAGTGCGAAGCTACTAACTGGTGCACAACACCAGGAAATTCTGTTGCCTGTATTAAAAGAACTCTACTGGTTGTCAATTGTCTTATTAATTTAAAATGCTAGTGCAAAGCTTTAAAATTTTCAGTGACATGAGCCTGATTAGCTGAGGGACTGCTTCACCTGTTATAAATATGTCCAGGTATTAAGATTGACAGGTAAGTTCTTCCAAAGATCTTCACTTTGAAAAGCCTCCTCATCAGGAGAAAATATGGGATTACCTTGGGGCAATCAAGACATATCTCTTTAAGCAGATCATTAAATATCAGTGATCTTACTATTTGTGTTTTGTTCCTTTTAACTCTTATTTCAGAATGTCTTCTTTCTTTGCTATGGGATATCTCAAATAGCCAGTTTGAACCAAAAGTTGAGGTAGCAATCCAATGCATAAATAACAGCAATATGCAAATGCTTACATCTGTAAATCAGCTGTACATATTTTATGTACTTTTGTACATATCTATACATGCCACACCCTTAATAACAGATCTTTTAGGTTACCAGCCAGATCCATGCCTAAAAGAGTTGTCAGACACTTGGAATAGACGACTTCTGATAACAAGTAAGGGAAAATAAGAAGGATTTAAATGCTATATATGGCATTAAAGAAGCAAATCATATCTTGATTGTATGGTGACTAACATTGATGGTTTATAGGACTATGTAATTTAATTTAACCTTATATTTTCATTTTGATATATATATTTATAACAGGGTAATGTAACATGTTATTTTGACACAAATGTGAGATGAATCTATTTTGTTTTTAAGGATTACTATTAAAATTGGTTGGATGGATTTGCTATCATTTACAGACTTCTAATCAAACATCTAATCAAACATCTAATCATATTATTGTGGTCTGCTGGCTTCAAATATTTCCTGCCACCACAAGCACCATTGTTAGCTTGGTTAGCTGCATTTTGGTAAACCTCTGAAAGCAAACTACATTTGGAATCATTTCCAATCTATAAGTTCAGGACAAATTTCCCCAATCTGAGAATTTCTGGGTATGGGAATTCCCAGGCAACATGAACAAAAGTAGACTAGAAATTCTGGCAGCTGTAATCCAAACACATATGAAGGTTACCAGGTTAGAGAAGGCTGATATAGAGCAAACATAGACATTGTATGTGTGTCTCTGCAAAGCTAGCTCTCTAATGAGTTCAATTCAGCAATGTTTCTTAGCAGAAGAGCCCTGTGATATATAACCATCACTAGTGCTGTTGGATGGTGTGAACAGAGGAAAAATATTTCATAGCCATGTCCATCAACTCAGCAGTAGCAATTCTCTGTGAATAGGTCAAGAGTCCCTAGTTCTTTATTAGTACATCATGTGCAGTAACTCTACTATGATCAATAGTAGAGCACATATTTTGCATGAAAGAAGGCCTCTGGTGCATCTCAAATTAAAAGCATCTCAGGTGGTAGGTTTAGGGAATAGTTCTGAATGACACTTTGTGGACCAGAGAAGGTGGAAAGAAGACAGCATTGGCTAGATAAATCAATAACCTGACCTAGAATAAGGCAGGGTCATCTGTTTATATGTTCAGCATCCCATGGCCAACTGCTTACTTACATCAAATGAAATTTGGAGCTATTAGCCATGGGGCTCAATGAATAATGCCGTTCCATACGCTGTCCACCTCTGTATTAGTCAAAATGAATTAGTAGCAATGGTTCCAATAAAATAACATTCACTAGAATTGCAAAGCTTCGGATTTAATTTCATTGAGTATTTCACTTGTATACAGACTGTAATAAAATACTGTTCATTAGAAGTAAAGGTGTCAGAATTAAGTCCTAAATAATATGTGCTTATACAGTGAAAACATCATTGATTGTAGAATTGTTTACGTAAGGAAGATATTTTGTGATGCGGATCCTTTATGCTTTAAAGTACAATAGTGATTTTAGTTAAATTACACAATAACACTATTTTAATTTTCTTTTCCCTTAGAAATAGATGGATTTTTATGTGTTTGGGTCTTTTTGTGTTATAGAGAGAGAGAGAAAGAAAGAGTCTGTATCCATCTACAAACGCACACTCGCACACGCATAAACACACACACACACACACTGACACACTCTCACTATACATACAATTCATTTAAAAGAAAGAACATTGTTCAATGTGAGACAAGGACATAATGGGTTAAAAACTATGTAAATGTTACTCTAGTTAAATTATAGCTTGTTGTTCAGATGAATACTCTCCACTTCTCATATAGCTTTAAATTATGGACAAATGCTTGCAATTGTGAACTACCCACATTGTGGCTGCCTGTTCCCAGGCTTCATCAACCCGAGCTGTCCAATGGGATTACTGTAAGCTTTCACGGCAGTCTGCCAGCCACTGATCAGAAATTCATATCCCTGGATGTTAGATTGCTCTCTTTATTCCATTCCATCCTTGTGATGGCTGTGATTGCTGTCATGGTGTTAGGTTAGAAATTAGCATTTTGTGGCCCAAATTTTGCCATCCAGAACATAATCAGGAAAGGGGGAAGAGAAGGGGGGAGGATAAAAGAATATCAAAGAACAGTAATTTCTTTTGTCAAAGAAGGAAAATGCAATGCTGCTATTATACAGACATCTACAAAACTTAGATCAGAAAAATGTTGTATTTACAATCCTATTTAGCAAATGCATCAGCAGGTGGTGTTTCCTGCAATCAAGGGATAGGATTTTTTTTTATTTCAAAAATAATCAAATAATAATTCCTAGTAAAGTATAGGTGGGATTCAAAAACTCTTATATTTATAAGGAGGGGGAGATAGAGATAGAAACCAGAATTTCTAGCAGATAGTTGCAAGGACATACTGAATTAATCACAAGAGGCTGGTTAGCAAGAGGTCAGAGAGACTTCTTAGCATCATTTGGGGTCATATGTCTAGAGGCGATAGCAGTTTGTGTGTATGTAATATCTCCTTTTTGGTTTATATGTCTGAGTCAAAAAACAACAACAGATGAATGCTTATTGTATAGGGCTGATGAAACGAGAGAAACACTGATAGATATTGCTAGATTTTTTCTCTCTCCTTGTTGCTTTGCAAATGAATTGTATTTAGCTGTAAGATTCCACCCCCCCCTTTCTAACCTTTTCTGTGCAATATGTCCAATAATCCTGATATATTGCTTTTCACACTGTCTTGCATAGGATGCGATTAAATAGCACAGCAATAGTCATATATCTATTAACATTCTGTCAAAACAATTAGTTGATGGTTAATTACAGAGAGTGTTTTAAAAGAACAATTTTGTTAAAGCTTTATGTAACCGAAGGTAGGTCTGTAGCAGCATGTTATTCTTTCAAGTCACTTTATGGTCATGCTAATTTCAGCCCCCACCCCCATCATTTGCGCTAAGCAAGCTGGAAGAATTCTGACAAGTGAGGTGTACAGATCCTGCAAGGAGCCTTGATTTTTATCCACCCAAGCCTATCTGTCATCTTTAATCATGCAAAGAGCAGGATTACTTAATCATTTCATTTTATTGAAAAGAAAAAGATTTACATTAAAATGATGACATGTAAGGGAGGGAAGAAATTGGAAATGATTATCAAGAAAATGTAATGTGGAGACAAAAGCTCCGTTGGTTTTGTGATGCTCATTTAAAACAATGAACTAGTAAAGCTAGCGTATAAAAATAATAACAATGTTAGCTACTAGAGTATAGTCATATTTCCTTTGCATTTTAAATGTACATCTGAAAGTAGTATCAAGACTCAAGGCAGTGCAGGTTGAAGGAAAAGACATTATTTTTCACCTCGTCTCCATTAAAAAAAAAGAGTATCTTTTTAAAATTGCTGTCATTTGGCACTCTACAAACCCAGCCAACCAGTGTATTCTTTATTTTATATATATTTTCCCCCTTGAATTCTCTTGAATGGTATACATGGTCAAGATGTTCTAATCAGAAGAGTAAATGATAGAATTATTTTCTATCTTTTCTTTCTCCCAAATCTGGATTTATATACTTATATTTTTAGAAGGGGGGTAATTGATTATACGCTGTCAAGGTCTGCTATCCTGTGCTTAAAGAGAACCCTTACCACATATTTCAGGCTGCTCTTTTTTAAGCATCTTGCCTCTTATACTGACTCCCCAGACATTTTTATTTTCAAAATTAATATAATAGTTGAATGCCTGCAATGTTTAAAAGGTTTACATTACTACTGCTCTGAGCCTGTCCCAAATTTACTAATCTATAGGTGATAGGAAAGTACAGCAGAAAGAAGGAAATCAATACTTTAACAAGAATGTAAGTTGGCTGGTTTAATAAATTTTCCTTCAGAATCCTACAAGTATTTTGAATCTCTATAGTATTACTAAATGGAATGTATTTCAAGACTTTCATTTCATTTATTACTAATGTAATTATTTCTCAAATATTTAAAAATGCATTTATCTGCATTAATAAATATTTGTTGCATATAGTATGTCACTGCCAAATTATTTAATGGAAAATCCAACTGATCAAATTTATACATGATGAATGATATAGTTTTAAATGTAATTATTTTTCAGTAAGCTCTAGTAAAGGCTTTATTTTGAATGAATTGGGAATATTGCAATTAATATATCAGGCAGCGGGAGATAGTAAGTTAATTAACATGATGATAAGACTGCATACCTGTTTCTTAAACTTATATGTTTCAATTCTTGCTTTTTCTTTAATTTAACAGAGAGCCCATAAATAACAATATAGAGAAAATTCTATTGTATCAAGAAGTATATAGATCAGGTTTTTTTTGTAATGTCAACAGGTTTGGAACTAACCATGAATTTTGTTGTTATACTGAAACTGTTAAAGAACCATTTGCCTGTTTGGAAGAATAGTCTCAGTAACAACTTTGTGCAGTTCCTAAATAATCAAATTTCTTGTGTGTTTGTGTGTATGTGTATAAGTGCATACACACAGGCCATGCACTAAAATTAAACTTATTTTGATGTTGATCAAAACTTCTGTGATGAAAATAGGAACAACAGTAATTTAAAATGCAGTAGTGGTTGAAGAAATGCTTCTACTTTCTTTCTAAGTTTTTTTAGTATTGTAAAAGCCTTGAAAATGATACTTACTTTTCCTTTTTAAGATGTGAAACACATTAAGAGGCCATTTTTTCTAAACAGCTTGGTTTATGATATTTGATTTTTATACACATTTAAGGCTAACCAGATAAAAATAAATATAATTTAACATACATTTTCTTCTGATCTCTCTAAAGTAGGTTTTCAACCCTTTTAAGAATCTTAATAACATCTTTCAAAGAATGCAGTAAATTGCCAAAAATGTGAGACTGTGTGTATGTAAATAAACCTACATATGTTTTCCTTAATTAGGAAAATATTATTCAGGAAAATATTTCACTATACTTTGATTCCAAACAAAAATAAGGGATTCTCTTTTTTCTTGTGCTTTAAACAGAACTTTACGTAAATAACTCCTTGTTTGTTTTGAAATATTTCTTTCCATTAACGATACACCAACAAACATTTTGGTGTGGTTTTTTTTAAATCACATATGCTGTGCTTATTTTAAATATATGTCTCCCAAATATTAGCACAAAATGCTTAAAATAAATGTATCTTTATTAATATATATTTACTTGCTAACCCTTAGGGATAAACAGCTTTTTGCTTGCTATAAATGGACCAGAATTTGATAATAACAGCCTTATTGTTAGGTAGATGTAGAGTGGTAAATTCATTGTCTAAATTTAAATCTTCTTGCACTCTAGTTACAAAACCACGATATTTATTTTTTATGGAATCTATCATGAATATATTTTATTACTTACACTTACGTTTGATTTTGATTTTTGACATCAGTTATGCTTTTATGGAAAGTTTAAATTCTGTCATGGACAGCACTTAATCCCATTTTATTATGCAGCCTGCCTTCCCACCAGGTTTGTACAATATTGTCTTTCTTACAGTAGTCTAAGTCAGCAATATTGTGCATTCATTTGCTTTTTCATTTCTGGTGAGAATTCCTTATATTTAAACCTTCAGCAAAGAGAATAGAATCTATCAAGAATTTAATGATATTCGCAATACTGCGTTACATCAACTGCCACAGTGTTCCTATCACTAGGTGGCAGTATTACATAAATACACTTTTCTTTGGATTTCAAAAAGAGTGGAACCACTTAAAAATGACTTTGCATTGTTTTTAACATGTATCTAATTGCAGGTGTACCAAATTTAATCTTATTCAAGAAGTACAAGAAAACTTTCCTACCAAGTTACTATTTTTTTTACTTGAAATTACAATATTTGCCTCATCTCTTTTCCCTATTAAATATGATTAATTAAAGCAATAAATTGTCTTAATAGGAATTTATTGAGTAGGTGATTCTGCAAATCATCTCAATTACATCATATACATTTTCAATTGCACTTTATATTTGGTCAATTAAAGCTAATGCACCACGTCAGTAAAAATTGGTAGCTACAATATATCAAATAGCTTCAAGTGAATCATTTTCATGAAATTAATAATGCATAAATGTAGGATCGCTTTAATGCTGAAATACAACATTCAATAAACTTGAACATACTGTATACCATTCTTACTAAATGATTAAGCTGAATAAACCACCCTTACTATACCTAAAATCTATATTTATTCTATCTTTCCCTGCAATGCCTTGCTTTTCTTATGCAATATCTTCAAGTAAGGACTTTTCAAAATTAAAATGAGAAATGATATGATTTACAAAGAAGATAGTACATAAATTCAATATGCCTTACATGTCTGAAGGATATATAGATATAGCTATATGCCAAGAAAGTGTGTATATATATATATACACACACACACACACACACACACACACACAAACACACACACACACATATATCTCAATATATATATATATATATCAATATATATATATATATATATATATTTCAATATATATATATATATATATTGAGAAATAGAAAAGCTGAGACAGATAGTACAAATGGAAAATTGTCACTGTTAACCAGAATGGGTTTGATGATATGAACCTTCATCTAGAGATGGCAATTTTAGCATTACATTTAAAAAAAAATAAATGCCATACTGACCAATGCTGCATCCCCGGTTCATGTTTGTGTCTTCTACTTCTGGGATTCAGCTTTTCTATTGTGCCATCTCCAAGAAATACATTCATCACTGTGTGCTAGAAGCATCATGCTGTACTTTTAGTAGCTTTTTCTTTAAATCAGAAAACATTTGCCGACAGAGATCTTAGTGGCCTAAGCGACACTAACCATTTTGAGCTCCACAGCTACCTTTTTCTAAAAAAATAAAAATAAAATAAAAAATAAAAAAATTCTAAAATTAGCATATTGGCATTCTGTTGGAGAAGATATAGGATAATCATTCTGTGGAAACAAGATAGGGATGTATAGAAGCAATGATGAAATGTGTTTGATGGGTAATTTAGTTTTCTTCTGTACCACCATTTCATTGCTGCTGTGGGATTAGAGAAAATGGTGGTTCCTTATAGTTTATGGAAGATGTAAATTTTATGGCAAACTTCTTTTCCAGAATCCCACTGTAATATTAGCATCAGGTCTGGCATATCAAATTTAGAAATCTCCAAGCAAATAGTCTGTAGTGTACTGATATTAGAATACCTGAATATATGTACAACAAACAACATGTCACCAAACTGGAAGGCAGGCTACAGGAGGAAGTAACTACAGATTAAATTATGCATAAGAACTAATGCTTATCAATCTTGTACAATGAGAACTACAACAAATTCTACTGTTGTAGCAGATATTTTTTTTAAAGAACATAAACATCAGTCGTATTATTTAACAATTTTTAAAAAAATGTATAATTCAGCAAGGAGAAAAAGTTTCCAAACCCTGGTTTCTGTGCCTTTTGGCATCTAATTCTCAGAGTTAAATCAGAGCATAGGAGAAGTCCAGTCTTTTATAAATGAGATTTTTTATTTAATTCCTGGTAATAAGATTAGATGCTACAGCAGTATGAACAAATTCACCTTATTATAATTTAGAAAAGGACTGTGGGGTTGTGGTTGTTTTGTTTTAGTCATGCAGACTTTTTTCCTGTTGAGATATAGCACAAAACGAAATAAGTATAGAATCTGTGACTAATAAAACTGATTTTATTAACCGCATTAAAAACTGAAGTGTGACAAGCAGAAATAAAGAACCAGGTTGGGATAAAGAGGAAGGTGTGGGCAGTACCGGGACAACATTAACAAAGACATCCATAAATCAAAGTATGACACCTATTTTGAGCAACCAGAAGAGTAGTACAAAAGCATTTTATTTGAAATTATAGATAACTTGATAGTTAAAATTTTAATGAAGTTGCAGGCAAGCTGATTATTAAAATGAACATCATTATATTTTATACATTTAATTTTGCACTTAATACAGCTCACCTTTAAAAAACGAATTTCTTAACCCACCAAGATCACAGCATTTTTGCAAAGGCACCATTTATTCTGAAGCAATTTTAGTCTTATTATTTATGAGGGAAAATAATCATATTATTTCAATGACAGTTGCATTCAGTGCAGAAATCAGAGCAATGTTAGTTTAAAATGTCAGAAAAATACTACATTTGTCTGTTTTACTCCTAATGTATATGATGCCTCCTAGTATGCTGACAGGTGCATTCTGGGACTTGAATTCTACACATCTTAAAGTTGCCAACATTGGGGAACACCATTCTAGATAAAATAGAGCATGAGGAAATCCCTTTCTAGGGTGGACTTGAATGTATCAGCCTCCTATTCAAACTTTGCAGAAGTCATTTGACATCCTTCTAGGCACAAGGGAATAGATTTTGAACCCAGAATTGTGTACACCTTGACTCTGATCCAAGTATCTGCAATCCAATCTGAAGATCTATTTTTTTTTTATCACCAGTTATACAAAGATTGGGGGGGGGGGCTTTAAGACCAAATAAATGGTACTTTTTTTTAACATAAGCAATTTATTTTCTTTCTATTTTTTTATTCTATTTTAGCTATATTCTTATTCTGAAAGAGGTAATCATAGAACATACAATTTCACCTATATTTGTACATAGAGGCAAAAACATCTGCATTTTTTCTGCTTTCAATATTTGCATTAAAACATTAAGTTGCCTAAATTTGTTGATTGCCTCTCTCTCTTTCTTTCCTATGTCAATCAAAAATAAGAACTGTTGCAAGTCTTTTATCTCTTACCTAGCAGTAAACTCAATGGAATTTCTTTAAGTGTAGTCATACACTGGCCATTTAGTTTGTTCAATACGCTAGAATAAGTCAAACCAAGGCTTTGCAAAATAAGATGGGAAATATTAAACTTATTTTATTGTCATAAAGCAATGTTGAACTCAGTGTTGAACTCAGTGAGTTCTTCATTAGAGAAATTATTACATGTTTATAGCTCCATGTATTATTTTAGCTTTAAACAACATTTTTAAAAAGTGTACAAGTCACTGCCTATTAATTAAAATGAAATTCAGGAGCGAAGAGCACCTGTTACTGATCTCACTAGTGTGTAAATTTTACTTAGGGTATATATATTGCAAAAGCAGAACAGACTAGAAATAAAATAGCTGCCTGAAACATCAACAGAAAAAGTACATGCTCATCAAATTTTACCCTCCTCCCCACATTTAGAATAGCCCTTTCCTAAATGTTCAAGAGCATGGTGGTTATTCAGCTGAATCACTGTTTTAAAGCTTGTTTCTTCTACAAATAAGTTATAACACTGAGTGAACAATTTTATGTCATGTTAGTCCCCAAAGATTATATTTTCCAGGATTTAGAGATGCATCAAGTAACTTGTGTGTTTAGAGAATTAAAGCCTTAAGCATCAGTTTATATTACTTCACAAAAAACAAAAGAACAATCACAATTTGCTTTTGATACACATAAATGTTACACATAGTGCAAACATCATATTGTTTTTTTTACCCCGAAAGGTATTTTATACAAATACCCATGTTAATATTTCTTGATTACTGCTTCCCATGTCATTAACATATAGATTCAGACTCACCTACACAATAAAGCTAGAAACATTAAATCATCCATGCTGTATTTTAAATTGCACGCCTCCTTTATTATGTGAATTTGTAATATGATTTTCATTTTAGTACACAAAATTGTTCAAATGTAAACATAAGAATAGCTAATGCAATAAATAAAATAAAATTTAATGTAAGCATAATTATATGCATATGAAAACATAAGTGGAATATGTGCATCTATATTTATAGATAGTTATCTTTTAGTGTTTAAAATAGGCATTTTTAAATGTTAAACTTTCTTAAAATAACTCATTAGTCTTCATTCATCTAAAATATATGCTAAACATGTTCACTTAATAACATTTCATGATAACTGTGACATTATGTATTCAGTAGTTCTTGTTGCAGAGTAGCCTCAGAGATGTTGTCTGATATCCATTAGTTTTCTTAAAGCTTATCAAACAGATTTGAATTAATCAGTAATTTAAAACTCCATCTCTATGAATTGATTTTTTCTGGTACTTTTTAATAGGCCTATTTTAATGTTTTAGAAGAAATTATAATGTGATATATAATGTGATATATAATGTAATGGCTGATATTAATCTCTAAAGGAGAAATATTACTTTAAATATATTACGGCTCCAGCACATTTCCTATCAGATTGTGAAAGTGATTTGCAGATCTAGAAAATCTTGGCTTTACTTCTGTGGGATTCAATCCTGCATACAAAATAAGCTAGAACAGTGGGATTTAAGCAATCTAATTGGGCTCAGGATTTCAGGCCTGAACTGTAGGTTAAATCAAGATGATCAAACATAAAGATATAATTTAGATTACATGTTAAAATATAGGAGAAATCAGATTTTAGATTGTCTTTTTGCATATAATCTGAAAATGACCATTTTCCTTTATGAATAATACAATGTTTTGTTATTTTATTTTGAACCAGAATTTTAGATCAAAACTGTTAATAAGTTTCATTTATGAGTAATGAATGTCACCACTTTTCCCTGAATAAATAAAATAACCAGAAACGTCTAACAGAGCCTGATGTGGTTCGTTCAAAGGATATTTTTTCTTTGAATAGCTGATTTCCATGACATATTATTTGGTGTTTTGAAAATCTGCTGGTAATGAGGGACTTGCAATTTTAGAATCAGATAAGTCAAGCCTTGCTAGTATTTGAGCCTAGATGTGATTATTTGAATCCAAGCCATGAAATATGTCAAACCATTCATATTGGATAATATATTCTGTACCAGCCAAATGAATGATAATAGTCATTCCAACCTTAACTAAAATGCAGATGATCAGTTTTTAGAATAGGTATTACTACAGTGAATAAGATTCCTGCACCATGTTCTACATACAAGCTGTCCTTAAGATAAGAAGGAGGCCACATTTCAAGCAAAACAAAGCAGATAGATTGCTTGTAGAGAGCCACAGATAGAACCTATAAACATTTCAAAAATCTGCATTTACTCTTGATGCATTTTTAATTCAACTGAAATTAATAATGACACTTAAATAGAATTAGGCCTTTATTTCAACAGTTTTGAAACTATGTGTTTTATAAAATATACTTTCCCATGTAGTTGGCCCTCTACATCCCAATGTGGACAGTAGCCGCATAATATTACATTGACATTTGAAATATACCAGATTGGCTGGCAATGTTGTTCATTTTACTTTTCAGTGCCTAATTAAGATCTCTCTATTTATCAAAGCTTTGGCTCCTACAAGTGCAATTTAATGTTTTTCAAAGTTTGTGAAAACAGTTATTGTTTAATTGTTTTATTGCTTATATGGAATCTGAACCTGAAAATTAGAATATGGAACTAGAAATATTTTAACAATAGATATATAGATGATAGATAGATGATAGATAGATGATAGATAGAGATAGATAGATAGATAGATAGATAGATAGATAGATAGATAGATAGATAGATAG
>JANHFL010007996.1:118535-133649 GCA_032468155.1 Oxyrhabdium leporinum
TATCTATCTATCTATCTATCTATCTATCTATCTATCTATCTATCTATCTATCTATCTATCTATCTATCTATTTTTCTATCATTATATTCCATATTTTACTCCCAAATATTTATGTATGGTAAGGCTTTCTAGACATTATATACTTAGAATAGCATACAAATCTTATTACAGAGTCATAAGATCCTGATTTCTATCTATGAAGGTCTAGGGAATCCAGTGCACTCTAACTCCTGCAGACAGGGTAAACAAAAGGTCATAAGGATACTTTTTAATTTGTTAGATTTTAGTTTTCCGAAAGAAAAGAGAAAGGTGCAACCAATTTTACAGAATCGGTTTGGAATTTATCACTTACAAAGACCAATGGCTTTACCACAGCATAAAAAAAATAAATAAAATCATTCTTGTATTATGAAAGAACTATGGATTTATCATAGCATAGTAATTTTTAAATCATTTTTTGTATTATGAAAAGACAGTGCCACCTAAAAAAAATCACCGCACCGTAACAAAAAACAACATTATAGAATACAATAAAAGCTTATATTTTAAGCGCAGAATTACACCTGACAAAAAATTATACTGATCTGTTTTTCTATTTCACTAATTAAAGGCTCATTTCTTAAGAAAGGGACAAATACATACAATCAATCCAAGTTGTGGGTTAGCATTAGTTTTCCATAATAAAATAATCATTTTTTCGGGAATGTTGTGGACTGGAAGAAAAATTGTCCAGAACAACTGGGTCCAGCAATGACCTCTTATAGGACAATAGCAGTTGAATATTTCAAGGCAGGTGAAATCACCTACTTTCACAGAGAAACATTCACCACCACAAGCACCCCAACATTTTCCAGAATATTATAACCAACCAGGATGGACAGGAATCTAACACACAGATGGACAAACTCATAGCATCCAAGAATCTGTCCACTTAGGCCAAACAAGTCCAAGCTTTTCCCAGATAATTGGGCAAGAATATGCCTTAGGAACTCCATAACTCTGTACATTCAGATTCGAACTCTGAGCAAATCTAAATAACTTTATCTAATAGGTGCTAAAGTAATCCTGACAGCAGGCTTGCAGGTATTTCCTGGTCCCTCCTTACCCAGGATATATTCAGTTAACTTGAACAATCACAAATAATTTCATTGGTAGCAGTCATTAAGATTTTTGATTCCACCCATCTGTTAAAGTATCTAATCTTTGGTTTATCTCTAAGATCTGTTCCACATCATATTTCAGTTTATATTAATAAAAATTTCGTTATTTTAAAATACCATTAATCATTGAATAGAGTTTTTTAAAGTGACATTCCTTTTTCTCGTACTTTCTCTTGTGAGTGAAGAATAAATTCAGCTAAAACTAAAGATTTCTGCTCTTTTTTAGCTCTCTGTTGTCCATCAGAAGAACATTAGAGCGATCCTTGTTTTTGTTGTATTCTGGACATCATACCATAAGTATTAATTTAAACAAAGACAAAAGCAATATTCCACAGTAATTAAACAGTAAAATCAAAATATGAGAAGAGAACACCTTAAGCCAGGAAAAGATCAAGATCATACATTCAGCTCATCACCATATAAATTGAACTTCTGTGAGCAGAAAGACATTTGTATTTCTGCCTCTTGTTCAGATCTCTTTGTTTAGGATTTCTTTGTTAAACTCTCACAGGGGAGTAAAATAATTTAGAACAGTTCAAAGACTAATGCATTTTTTTCTAGGTTTGGGCATAGCAAAATGAACAGGTTTTGCAATCAAGAAATTAAGCATGTTTCCTGACCAAGCCCCATCATAAGAATTTCCAAGTAGACATTGGATTCTGATATAAGATTCCCTGCCAGTTTGAATTCTCTCTCTGACCTTTGAGAAGAAATCTGGCTCATGAGATATTTATTTCACATAGTATAAGATTACCATCTTAATCATTGTGTTTATCAATAAGGATGTATGTAGTGGTGCTTAATTATTTGCACTGGTTCTCCCTATCTATATGTAACTGGTCTGCTTTTAATAGTTATAGTTTAATAGCCTATAGTTAGATACACTACACAGACCTAGGCATGTGTAGTAAACGTTTGCACTCTTTGAAAATGTTTCAGAAGTACACTGCCCCTCTTTACTATTCTTTAAAGCAATCTGTCTTCCATGCAAGCATTAGGAGTCAATTCAACTTTAATGAATGGATTCCTCAAAATAGCCACAACTTCTTTCAGACTCATAAGAAAGCTTATTTTTAAAATCGTTTCTTTTTTAAAAAATGAGAAAGTAAAAATAGGTCAAAGATTGAGAAAAGACATACTAGATCTAGTTTTAATCACCCCATATCATAAAAAGTGTCCATCATAAATTCCACATACTGATTATAAATGGAGACTTGTTAGCATTTTTTAAAAGTATGGCATATTTGGCCAAGGAAACTTTTCATGTCAGGACAACAATCCCTAAGGCTGCAGAAAAAAAGGTGCTGCCAGCTCTTCAGGTTTGTTTGCAAAGGCCAGTTTCCCGCTTGGCCTGTGCTAAGAGTGAAATCTGCTTTTCAATAATTAGTATCCTGAACAACTTCAAGACGATTGTTGACACAGCTGTTGTTGTTTAAGGTTGCAGACACATCAATGGCCAAGCAGTAGGTATTGATTTGTGCAGTGACATCCTTCTTGTTGTGTCATTTGAGTGAAAGAAGCCCCCAAATTAACCAATAATAAAGTGTTAGAAGTTGTAGTAGCTGTCTCTTGAGACTTGTTCTGGTTGAGGGTGGATGCCCCTCCCCTTCCAGAAGCCATCAATTCTTTGTGAAGGCACTAAACATGGCTGTGAATTCACCAAAACTAGTGCAAGTCCAAACATATTAAGCTGTGGAGCCTTTCTTTAACGATACATTTTATTTTTATTACAGAATATAGGGATGACATGCATAGAAAAGTCAATTTCAAAGACTTTTGTTTCTAATCACTCATAAAGAATAGTATTCTATAAGCTTTAAAGGTGCAGAATTTACTGTATCTACAGAAACAACGTTTTGTCAAAACTGTGTGCCTAAAACCATGATGTTGTGCTGCCGGTGCTTTATTTTATTTTATATACTTTCCTTTTACTCTTGATTACTGATTTCATTGCATTCCTTGACTATGCTAGTAGGAATGATAATAGCCATATTCAGATGTCAAAATGAAATATTATAAATGATTGATATGTAATATATAAAGTCCTAATCAAATGATTAAGATTTTCAGTTGAAACCATCTCTCAACTTTTCCAAATGTATGCAAATTGTTTTAAAATATAGTTTCAGAAATGCTACAATAATGTTAAATTTCATGTAAACATAATTTCACAGGCCTTCTTCTGAATTGAGGTTATGATATATTCCCACATCCTAGGGAAATGATATATAGATAGTAGGTTTAAATATACCTAAATGTACATATAATACAGTAAATTTTGCATACATCCTTAAATAAATGTGTATGCACATTTAATACACGCGATGATATATTTAATAATTGTACCTTCTGAATATCTACAATTGCATTTTTATAAGTTGATATTTACTTTTATTGCTATATAATTCACAAAGTATAACTTGCATGGACGAAATGTCAAAGAGATCAGTTTCACTTCTGTATGTATGTCAAAGTTATTTGTTTTGGCTGTTATTTTCTGCACAGAATAATGCCCAAGAAAATGCACAATAATTAATTTAGGAAGCAATATAAACAGAATTCAATCATAAACACTTATTTATGAGAGCATACCCTTGAGCTTAATATTTGGTGTATACATAAACATGAAATGTCATCTAATGACCTTAAAATAGCTCTAATGAAGGTAGAAATCATAACAAAATTCTTAGTGTTGTGTGTATGTGTATAATTCTGGTTCAGGAATTCTTAAAATATATAGTATTGCATATTCCACAAATTTGGGTGAAAGTATCATCACAGAATCATATAAATTATATTATCTCATAGGTCACTGTCAGGGTGAGGCCCAAAGAATCAAGAATGATGTGTAGTTACTTCTAAATAGTTTCTTTATTGTTGTTCACAACAAACAAACAAAATTTTTCCAGACTATAATAACTATAGATATACTCTTTGAATTGCTAGGGAGGGTCTGAGCTTGCTCTCCTCTTGTCTACCAAACATTCCAAGTTTGTCTCTTTGCTCTCTGGGAAACAGCTCCTCCCTCCTGCGACTCCTGATTACATTCTACAACAGCTGTCCAATTCCCTGTTTCATGCATGATCCATTTCAGACAAATGTCTAGCCAGCTGCTTGTCTGGGAACCTCAGTGAAGTGTAACATAGAACCTTATGAATCGATACAATTTTTATTATTAGGAATTCTTCTTAATATCTAATTGGAATCTATTTCCATATAATCTCAATCCATTGCTTTGCTCCTACCTTTGGATCGATAGAATTAGTCCCGTTCTTTCTCTATATAGTCAGGCTCTTGGACATCAGAAGGCTGCTGTGATATCTATTCTTCTGTACTAAAAGTACCTGCTTCATTTAATTAGTTCTATAGGGCTTAATTTCCAGCTTGTTCAATATATCTGTAGGCATCCTGTCCCTCAAACTTATATTATTTTCCAAACTTGTATTACTTTCCATTGTCCTCAATCCCCAGAACTGGTCACAATATTCTATGTGGAGTCTAATAAAGAAAGAGTAGAGTAGGAGAGTTACAGAGTACATTAAGCAACTGCTGGTATTATAAACATTGAATTATATATACTTAAAAGAATTTGCTCAGAAAATACAGCGTTGGATCCAGACCTATAATTAATAGAAATATGATGATACTACAAGAATTGTGGGGTGATGCTTTGCTGATTCCTCTTCAAGTTTTTTTTTAGGACTTCCTGATTTTGGTGCAGACAAGAAACTGTGCTGGATTTAAAACAGCTGTCTTTTCAGAGAAGTAAAGATAAAAAGGAGTACAAAAAGCCCCCTAACCCCAAGCAACGCAATGATTTCCCATAAATTCAGATTTGTGAATTGGCAAGAAACTATATGTCTGAATGTATTTGCCTATTATTCATAGAAAAGATTGAAAGCATCCTTGGATATTGGTTAGTCTAATCAGTTGACCCATGTAAGAATCCACTATTTCAGATGGCCATCATTGGTGGAGAAGAGGAGTGTTAAATATGCTCATTCCCTTCCCTTCCCTTCCCTTCCCTTCCCCTTTCCCCCCTTACTATCATAATTGTTTTCTTCTGGACATGTTCCTGTTTGTCAGTGCCTCTCCTAAAATTCAGTATTCAGAACTGGGTGCAATATTCTAGGTATGGTCTGACCAACAAAGACTACAGGTAAATGATTATTTCTCTTGACATTAACATTCAACTTATTTTGATGTGACCTAAGATTGCAATTGTTTTTTGGTTTGGGGTTTTTCTTGCACCTGCATCACACTCTTGGCTCATGTTTCGCTTGTGATCTAGCATACACCAGATCTGTTCTATATGCACTTCTGCACATATAATGTTAGCCTATCCTATATTCATGCCATTGATTTTTCGTATAAAAATGAACAATTTTGCATTTGTTTCTGCTGCATTTGTTTCTGTCCATCGTTCTATCTTGTCACAAACCTACTGAATCCTAAAGTGGTCTTATAAAACATTTGTTATTCTCCTATCACATGTCATCTACACATCTGATAATAATTTCTAACTACTCATCTACACATAAATATGTTGAACAGAATAGGTCCTGGAATGCAGCCCAGCAGTAAACCATTTGTCATTTTCTTCAAGCTTGACAATCAGTCATTAACACATACTAATCTGATACAATTGTTCACCTAATTTTGTATCCATCTAATGACAGAATAATTTCTCGCCATTTATCTACTATGATTTCATGGGAGACTTTGTAAGATGCCTTGCTAAGCCCAAAGTATACTACTATATGTCCTGTGATCAATTATATTGGTCGTTATATATAAAAAAGAGATGAAGTTGTTTTGACATGACTTGTTCTAATAAACCCATGCTGCCTCTTGCTAACACATGAAATGTTTTCTAAATGTTCAATGACACTATGTAATATCTTCTAGAGTTGCTTACATCAAGCTGACCTTTCTGTAGTTATAAATCTCTGGGTCTTCCTTTTTACTATTCTTGAAGCTAGGAAAAACAGTTGCCCTACCCTAGTCTTCAAGCCTTATGGACATTCTCCATGATTTTTCAAAGATCATAGAAATATTCTTCAAGATGATAGCTGCAAGCTTTGCAAGAGTCTTGGGTTAATTGATCTGATCCTGGAGATTTAAACTCACTCCTGGTAATCAGATATTCCACAAACATTTATTTACTTACCTTCAATTGCTATTGTCTTCCTCTGGCAATTGCTCTGTTTAGGTTCACTTGAATACAGTTGCCCTATGTGGAAAAGTCTGAAGCAAACTTATATTATATAGAAATTTGTATATCTTCTCCCCACCTCCAAATAGGAAGCTTATCCTGTAAAATACAACTGTTTTTCAGAGTTGTATTTATTAGGAGATGTAAGAAACCATATTTACAGGTGCAAAGTTTTGAGAAAAGAATCCACGGAATAGGTTTTCTATCAACTGAGGAAACCAACAAGTCATTTTAGAGTTTTAGAGTTATTTTACTCCAATAATTTCCATCTTTTCATTTATGTAGGCTATTACATAACCATTGAAAACCTTTGAGCACCATTAGAGACTAACAACATGGCACTTGTGGGCAATCATGGTGTACATGAACTATTTGAGATGGTGCATATGGATCCATAAATTAAAATTATTATTTTTTAAAAAAAAAATATTAAGATCACCAAACTTTGCAATTCACCAAATTGTATTAGAATTCCAGCAAAAATTCCAGAAGTACAGTGATTGCTTGTGATGCTAAACATTTTAAAATGAAGTATTTTATTCTGCCTCAAGTAGGATCATTTAGATTACCCTCCTAATCCATGTGAAGTCTTTGAGCATAATGATCACCTTCATCTGATGTGTTAGATCTCTGCAATATGGTAAACTATTTTTGTGCCCATTTCTCCCTATTTTCTAAGTTTCTTGATTTGCTGGAGGTACATGAGATAACATCAAAACTATCATTCTGTAGGAAAAACCATGAGGATATATCTATCTCCCCGGTTTGTTTCAAAATAGCAGGAACAGAAAAAAGTAATAATGCATAATTTAAATGCAGTTACAATAACAAGCAACCAATAGCTTATCAACTATTTTTCCCTCAAGCATTATTTGGTAGAAAATTTCAAGCTGCAAATGGCATGCAGACTCTAATAGAAGAAATATGTCAAAGGGGAAAAGAAACATTCAGTTGGCTGCTTCACTTTTCCAGCTGTAGCTCAATTCTGTGGCTGCAAATCATGTTTAAGCATTTGATAAGGAATTCACCAGCAATTCGAACATTAATGTGATCATTTTGTTGATATATATATATATATCATATATATTAATGCTTTTAATATACAGAAAACAAAAAATCACAGTGAACTAAAATATAACCAAAAAAGGAAAATGCAGGGGAAAAAAACTAGAACACAGAGCTACATAAACAATGCAATCCCTACCTAAGAAAATAAGTTATTTTTTAACAACAATTAAGTCGTACCACGTGGAAAGAAACTGATCCTGTTTTCCTCTGTATTAATATGCAACAAATTAACCGGTAGAAGGTGTAGATCACCATAGTAGAAGGCAGATTGCTCTTCAGAGATGTAAATCAGTTAGACTGTTCACAGTCTATAGATCCAAAATTTTCCACACATTGCTAAGTTCCAATGTTTTGATATATAGATCAACATCTCATCAAGATTTTTAAAACCTAATCTTTACCTGTTGTACAAAAAATATTCATTCATTTATTTATCAATTTATTCATTTATTTATCAAATTTATATAGCTATCCACCTCACAAAGATGATTGACTAGCATATAACAAAACATTTATGGGTTAAGCTCAAACAGTGTTCCAGTTTATGCTTCCAAGAAAGTGAAATTGTCATTCAACCTTTACTAAATGTTCAATACATTTTTGGGGGAAAAAGAATTGTTGAGTGAAACATATCTTAAATCAAAAGTTACATTTTAATATCCTTTAAAATAGCAATCTGCTGATTAGTTAAATGGCATGTTATATCTCTGTATTTGAAATTATCAGTATCTACTTTTATACTGCTTTCGATCACTGACTACAAGAAAACCTTCAATTGTGTTGATCATGAGAAGCTATAGAGAGCCCTCAAGACCTGGGGTACCAGCACATCTGGTTAAGTTGGTGCAATCACTGTACACAAATCAGGAAGCCATTGTGAGAACACTATATGGAAACATCAATTCATTCAAGATACATAAAGGAGTGAGACAAGGTTGCATTCTTTCCCCTTTTTTTATTCAACCTGTATGCCATGAAGATCATGAGGAAGCTAGATCTTGAAGAATCAAAAATGGGGGTAAGATTGATGAAAGAAACATTGACAATCTTCGATATGCTGATAATACAACTCTCCTTTCAGAAACAAACAAACAAAAAGGCTTGGAACATCTGATCAAGCAAATCAGATTTTGGTCTCTTGCTGAACATAAAAAAGACCAAGCTCGTGACAACTGTAAAGAAGGGAACCATCAAAATAGAAATTGATGGTGAAAAAATAGAATGTGTGTAAAAAATCACTTTCCTAGGATCACAGATAATTCAAAGCGGTGAATGCAGCACAGAAATAATACATTGAATTATACTGGGTTGCATAGCAATGATAAACATGAGCCAAATATGGAAAAGCAAGGAAATCAGCCTGACTTGGGAAGGTCCTTGGGAAGGACTCAGCAGGTGGATAAAAATGCCAAATCTAGTTTGAACACTTGGTTGACTGACCAACAACAACAATAATAATGTGACTGATGTGAAACCAACCGTAATGTATAAATAATTAATGTGTTAATACCAAGTGATAGTAGATTTTCAAACAAAGGATGGGTGAAGATCAGAAAGTCAAAGTTGAAAGATTAGGGCATAAACAAGCTGTGTTGGTTCTAGTGCTTATTTCAATCAGTCTTAATAAGGTGAAGCTTATTAAAAAGACTCATACTCCAAGACCAATATATATATTTGTAGAAATATTTCCATAGTAATATTTAACAGGTATTTTTTACAGATTGGTAAGATATTGAGAAACTATTTAGCTACATTATAACTTTTAGACAAAGAAAGAATATTTATTACCATGTATCAATATCAAGATAAAACAAATAAAAATGTTGTACAACCATGGTTATATATTTTATGATAAATATTTGAAAATGTATGCAAAAATCAGTGCATAAAATTTACACATTTTGAGTGAAATATTCCATTCTATGGAAAGCATATTAGCTTTGTATTGTAATTTATTAATTAATAGAATTACCTGAAATTTATTGAACTGTTGTATCCATAAAGGCTAGTAAATAACACATAAAATATCATCAACTTATAACAGCAATTCATATAATTTTCCACTATCGGTATCTATAATATTTTATTACTGTATGAAAAAAGAGATCTAAAATTCCAAAATCAAAGTAAGAAGCCAAGTCTTATTAGAGCAAACACTTTAAACTTTTCCTGCTTCAGTGTTGCTTCATTATATATATATATATATATTATTTTTATTCTTATTAACTAAATATAAGAAACAGGAATTTACAAAAATATAAAAGAATGCAAATAATATAAAAAGAAAAAAGTTAGAAAACATATTTAAGGTATATATTTATAGATGCACTAGATAAATAAAGTTGTATTTCAATGTATGAAAGCAATAATTTGTTATAGTCACCCATACCTAATTTATATTAATCAATTTTACAGACCACTGAATAGTTAGAGCCATATGTTTGTCTTTCCAAGCCTGACTTTCTAAGTCTTTTAGCTGTAAGTGAGGTACACAAAATCTACTTTCTTTGTCCAGATGTCAACTCCTATGAGATAGGGATAAACTTCAAAGAAACATAAACATCTGAAAATATTAAATCTCAAAGTTGAATTAATGTATATAATAATATCTTTTCCATATGGAACAATAGTTGGACATATATTTAAATGAATTTCACTGCGTCTCTAATAACATATTCATGTTCTAAGACCTTTTTTGCATACATGCAATTAGCTTACAGTATTCCTAAAATATTTCTTGCAGGAAAAGATGTGATTTAAAATATATTGAAGTTTTTGGTATTTATTAACATTTCTTTATCAGCAGATTAAAAAAAACAAAAGCAAAAAGAAAGGAGAAATGCACTTGTACATAAATAAATAGTTGTTATAAAGGATATTTTAAAAGTTTTTAAAAAGCAAAGAAAGAAAAAATAATTTAAAAATTATTTTTAAAAAGGCCAGTAAATCTGTCTCTTGGTTTTTTTTCCTTCCTATAGGTTTCCCAGTGTTTAAGTACCCCTTTAGAGCACTAATTACTTCTATTTAACTATTCTGGTTTACGAAAAACTTTACAGAATTAATTGGCAACTCCTTACAGTCTCTGCAATGCTGACAGTTGATCTTGAGGTTGGTTGGTAAATCCTTTGCTCTCCTGTTTTTCTACCTATCTTATGGACCATGGCCTTCTAGAAGAGTGTGCGATTCCACTGTTTTCTCATAATCACACTCCCATATGCTTTGGCTAGACTATTCCATTCTCACATAAGAATATATATCCTTATTTATATAAACTTCTCAGTCCATTTTATATTATCAGTCAACCTTGCTCCAGATGGAAAATTAACAGTCCAATAGTCTACCTTCAACAGCTAGAAGAACTGCTTAATACCTATCAGCCGTCATATTATAGATTTCTTTAGCTACCAAGCAGATTATCCATTACTAATCTTTTCTTAAGAGTTTTCCCTGATCTTAACATGGAATCTCATGTTTTAAAGACTTTGGGGGGGTTTTTTTGCCAACCATACATCTTCCTCTCATAGGAAGACCTAACATAGTATCTGTTTCCCTCACATTATCAATAAAGCAAAATACAGGGTTAGAAAAGAGAGCTTGTTTAGCTCACTCTCCTTCCTTCCAGCACCCCTTTTGAGAGTCTCCATGAATATGGGTGTATGTGACTAGACAATGGCAAATCATAGCTTGTCTATTTTACATGTTCTAAAGATGTAAACTGTACAACATTGAAACCTTTCTCCATGTCCAATGAAACAGCCATCACCAAACCAATTTTTCACATTGTATATATATTTTATAATAATGTTATTCAATGCTTAATGCCTTTTATAAAAGAAGATTACATAAAAGGACCTATTTAAGGTACTATAATCTCAACTATTTATGCTAATGTCATTTCTTTACAGTTCATAATTTCATATTTTTGGATCATCCTCACAGTAATTTACTGCTTCACATTCTCCTGCCAAATACAATTTTATTTTTCACTCTTGTAATCTGTCTTGGATTCCTAATCTCTAATTTCTAAAAGTACTTTACATGACGCAGAAGATTTTCTTCTGTGTGCCAGGAGGTTACCTGCCCTTTCAGGCCTTATGCTACATAGGAATATACATAAAAGGGCCAGAATCATGATGGGTTTAGATTAACAGTGGAACAGCTCTTCTACAACCATGTCTATAGATAAAAAATGAGAACATGCCTCTCCTCAAAGATCCATGAATCTGTTAATTTCATCTTTGTCACAAAGATACAATTTTGTTTATTTGTTAAAATAAAATTTGTTTTCATTTGTGAAGAAATTTAAATATTTTTAATAAACTGAACAGTTAATGAGATTCAATAAAGTAGAATTCTGTTTTATTGACAGATCCAAAATATAACAGATATGGTTATTCTTAGTGCAGGAATAATCATGTTGTAACCCTCTGTTGTGCTATTAAAGAAAAGAAGTTGTCAGGGAGAAAAAGGTAGGTAAAAAGGTGGTATGGTTGAATACATTATCTCCCAATCAAGGATCGTCTGGTGTCTATTTATCCACCCATCAAACCGTCCATCTTGTAAGACATAGCTCTGGATGGATCAAATAATAGTAAAATAACCAAATCACAATAATAATAAATAAATAATAATAAAACCAGAACCAGGAAAAACAAGGTGCAAAGCTGTTCATCTCCAGTTTACCAATCTATATACGGTAAATTCATGGCTCCAGCACTTGGGAGAATATCCAGCCATTGATGCTTTTCTGGAAGGCTACTTTTGATTCTTTTTCTGCTACTTTTATGTGCAAAAAAGTGATATGGGGATAGGCTTGGGAGTATGCTGGCAACAAGCAAAACAGGAAATTGCCCACTATTAATTTTCCAACAAGGTCTCATAAGCATAGGTGGATGCACAAAGATGATAAGAGTTTTCCAGATGACTGTGCAGCCTTGATAGTAGGATGAGATGAATTTCTTATTGATTCAACAATGCTTCTATTCCAGTGGCATTCTTTCAGGTGAAAAATGTCATTTCAAGGAAGTGAACATCTTTTCAACAACAATTTGCTTAAACATGGTTTATAGAATAAATCACCATTTATTGAATTAGGTATAAACTATGATACTAGACAAGAATCAATAGGTTTAACCATCCTTAAACTAAAACTAAATTAAATATACTTTGGTATGCTGCATTTTAGAGATGACTTGCACTCATAGATGAACAGAGTTATGTTTTAAAATTTGGCCACTAGTCTGGTGAGCTCTGTTGGTTATTTGGGCTATATCTATTTTTTATTTAGCAACTTTAATGGATTAAAGTCAAACATGCCTTCTGACTGGTTTAAACAAATTGATGAACAGCTGGGTTAAAATTAAGGGATGTTTATGTGAGAGGGTTGCCTGATTTCAATAAATCATTACCTAGATCAATTTCATTAAACTGGTACTGTTTTCTCATCAAATTAAACCACTAAGCATCTTAAAATGGTGATTGGAAGCTCAATTTCCCTTTTTAATCTAAGAAGCTTAGCTCAAACACAAAAAAAAATATTTATGACAGAATCCTCTTCTTATTTGCAAATATTTAATCACATAACGTGTTTTCTCCCTGTTCAGGTAGGATATTCACCCATTACATTTGTCTCTTCCTCCAACAAACATTTTATTTGTTTTCCTTCTTTTCTTTTTTTAAATACAATTTTTATTAAGATATTTTAGATAAATACAAGTCAAATATAAAAATATATAAAGAAAAAGAAAGACAGTAAAACAAAGAATCAAGAATCAGGTATAATAAACAACTTCCTATCTTGTTTTCAAACTGTGAAATCCAGAAATCATCATTTCACTTTTTCCCATTCCTAACAAAATTTTCATAAAGTCTTTTCCCAATTGATTATTGTTTGAGATGAACTGACCAGTCTGCTATAATATCTTAAGTCCTTTAATTTTACATCACAGAGGACAGAGAAAAATCTTTAAGTGCAATATTTCTAATAACAGCTGTTTTTACAAAAAAGAAAAGAAAACTGGAAAACTGATATGCAAGCCATTCTCAATCTCAGCCCCATATAGCTGCTTCTTTATACATCAAGAAGTAAAATGTGAACTGTTATTGGGTTTGCTCTTCTCCCTGCTCTCCAGTCCTTCAAAAGCATCTTGTTTGGGTTCTTTGATTACACAGAGAGACCAGCCTCCAAGAACAGCCTCTGAAGTCATGTTATCTAATTGATTTGAGAATTTTTCATTTCAATAATGACCTTGAAGCCAGTGATGCCTAACTTGCCCCCAGACCACGTCATGGCTGCTCCAGGACAAGATGTATCATCAGATCAATTACTAAAAGCAATGGAACATCTGATGCTACCCTTGAAATTAACCAGGAAAAGTAGGTCAGCACACCTTCAGCTGACACAATGAAGTATTATGCTCTCAATGACCCAGGAAGGAAAGCACTAATGATTGATGGTAAGGGATATTTAAATGAGAAAGTTGAAGCACAATGAGATTAAGCATACAGAAATAATCAAACAGTCCCTGAAAACCAGATTTTAAAGATCAGCTGTCTGAAACAAATCTGTCATAACTTTCTATCAAAATAATTGCTGGTCAAGGTTTCTAGTTCTGGGATGGAGAAAAAAAGGCTTCACAGAATCTTTTCAAATTGATCTAATTAACTTCTGAAAGCTTGTAGTGCACTTTAAAAATAATCTTTTTAACGTTTCAAGCTAATGTAATATGTGAATTATGTGATGTATTGTTATCTATACCTGGAAGGTACTAGAATGCAATTGATGGGGTGGTGCTAAGTAGCACAGGCAATTATGCATACTGTATGAAGTTCCTGGAACCAGGGGATGGTATCTTACATAACTCGGCCATTGTCCTATAAAACTGGCTGCCAAATAATGTGAAAACTTTCTTAGCTAATGACTAGACTAAGAAACAAAAATCATGTGGTTTTCTTTTAATGCAGATGTGACAAATTGTATACACATTTGACGAATTAACAGTAGCTGTACTTTTCCTGGAATTTTAAAGGAAAAGATGAAAGGAACCTTATGTAGAATAGCTAATTATTGATACACCAATGGGAAGAGCTATGGCCAAAAATCAATAAAAATACTGTAAACTACAGTTTAAGGGAAAAGTGATATTACCTGTTCTATTGGTGTAATTGGTCTGTCTATGATTGCTAGGATAGTGTTGGGCTCCAAGAACAATACAAATTGTTACTTCAGAATAACAATTTATGATGCTTCATTTATAGATAGATTTTTGCCAAACTAAAGCAGCTATTTGCATGACTATAGATTTATTCTGAGAAGAACTAGGCAAGAACTGATTTAACCCTTTTCCCATTGGCCAAGCTTTCCTAGTATCACTGCCTGTTTGCCCTCTGAAAGCAGCCCTTCCTCATGGGAATCCAGACTACATTCCGCCACAGATAAATAAAGCATATGCAACAAATATTGGAAATGCCATAGCAAAGACTTAAACACATGGAGATTTTATGCAAAATTATAATAAAAATCAATAAAATCTGTTGGAAATAATATATTAAAAAAATTAAATTTGAACTGGAACTGCAGATATTTTTATTATGAATAATACGAGCCTAGGTGGCGCAGTGGTTAGAGTGTTGAACTGCAGGCCACTTCTGCTGATTCAATCTAGCGGTTCA
>JANHFL010007996.1:161033-180232 GCA_032468155.1 Oxyrhabdium leporinum
AGAGAAAGAGAAAAAGAGAGAGAGAAAGAGGAAAGAGAGAGAGAGAGAGAGACTAAATGACAAAGAACATATTTATGGCAGAATCTGTTTGATCCTGGATCAGGGTATCTCAGAATTTGGAGGCCTGTTTTTCATTAGAGATATTTAAGATAAAGACCATCGCTTAGGGATCATATAGCAGCCACTTGTCTGCAATGGCATGGGGCTGAAGAACATATTTTTAGAAGCATTTTTGAATTCTGTGATTCCTATGAGCAGTTGCCAAATAATTCTGAATTATTTATAGACATAGTGCAGAAGTGTCAAAAATTCCTGACGGTATAATTCAGATTTTTCAGTTACTGCATGCCATAATCTTTGCCAATTTTCCAATGTCTTGTCCTGGATTTATATTATCAATTTGGTTAGCACAAAATTTCTCATGCATTCTTGGGATGCTTTTGGAATGTATATACTGATTTTTTGCAAGGCAACATTTGAATCCTAACAACTCTAAGAAAGAACTAGTTTTTTTTCCTATTGTGCTTCAGATATTGTCCACTATACTTGAAGATGCCTAGTCTTCTTATTTGCCTGGTTCTATTTTTTAAAAAAATGAAATGTTGTTTTATTAATTTATGAAGTGGAGTAAGAACACTTTGTTCTCACTAAAATGTATTGCTGAAAGATTAGAGGAGGACTAGAGAGTCGTACTTTCAAAACATCAGGCAAAATGAATATTTGCAAAAATTATTAATGAGCTCATAATTCACACTGTATTCTCAGTTAAAAATGGCTGATATTTTAATGGGTATATTAATTAAAATTGCTACTGGGGAAAGAATAAGATACACATCCATATGGTATTTCCTTATCAATCCCACCTTCCCATTTCCAAAATCAAAGAAGGAAGAAAATTATTGTATTGTTGCACTTCAGGTCAAATGGCAATGATAACCAACTACATTCAGAGATAAATTTAATATTTGAGAAATATCTGTACCTATACATGCAGGACTAATTTGATGTTACCCAGACAGTGTTCGATATTTAAACTTCAACGTAACATTTGAAGAATATATGAATTAACTCAATTCAAAATTATTTGAAACAAAATCTTATTTTAAAATAATTATTTTGTATTTGATACAATGCTTATGTGCAGGTAATATTGTGATAATATAGATGTTAATGGGTATCAACAATTTACAGTAATATCAATGCAAGCATCCATTGTATTTCATCTCTATCTACACAGTTCTACCCCAGAACTGCAACTTCATTCATATTTATTATAGTTTTTAGTATCCCTGCATTCCATATTACAGGCTTCTCAGTCTGTCTAATACCACCAGAGGTCTGGTGGTAATTTTAATTTAAACTTCTGGGTCACATCAGAAAGAAGATGATTCCGCATAGCAAGCTTTTAATCCTTATTCTTTCTTGTCCATCAGATTTTCCCATTAATTGATGTAAAGAATCAGGTTTATAATGCATCATTATCTTCATCATGAGACAGATAATTGTAATGCTTACTTTCCAGGAGTCATATTAATTTCTCTAATATTCTGTTGTGAATGAATGATTTATTATTATTATTTTGAAGCACACACAGTGATGAATATATCTGCTTGGAATTAGTTTTAGGTTTTGATTAATGAGAAATAGAAAGTAGCCACATAAATAGCTATTTTTTAAAAAAAAAAGAAATCAGAGTGTGTGGCAGTAAAGTAACATACTATATAAAAATCAAAGGTGATTACCAAAAAGAATGGAATGGTTTTTCAAAAATTAATTTATACATGACCATGCTTATAAAACACACTTTAATTTATTGCACTGCTTTTTAAAATAAGCTTGTTTATTTCTTGTTCTCTGATTCCTTATGACTCTTAATTTCTGCAGATAAATGACATTTTTATACCTAAATATATATTTTAGTCCTCCCAGAAAAAGGAGCATGCATTTCCTGATTGAGTCATGTGCTCATATCTATGACAAAGAGAACGCTTTGAAAGAAAACTGCTTTGAGACAGATTTTTTCTTTTTTTTAATAAGGTTGGCATATTTCTTAACAGCATTATTTAAAACCTTTTTAAGGCTCAGCCAAACCTTTGTTCTTTCTTTAGCAGGAAATGGTGTTACATATTTAATACTAGATATTAAATGTTTTATATGTTTGTGACATGAAATGCACATACACTATAATGATAACACGCTGAATTCTGCCGCACACCCCTTTTTAGCTTTGCTCAGCAGCCCAAATGGGCACTTGATGGCTACATATTGCATAAAGGCTAATAGGGAACTGAAGTAAAGCTGGATGAATTTCAGTCATGCTTTCTACCTCAACTGTATTTCTTTTTTATTTTAATTGCAAAGTTCTTTGCACGCTGTTTAGGAAGAAATGTAAAACTTCTATATGTTTGTAACAAAACAAACAAAAGAAGTGAAATTTTCACTTCTTACAGCAGCCATACATAATTGGTATAGCTGTTTCCAGCTTGAAAAGAGCCAAGTTTTAGCACTTTGTCTTGTGCCATTGCAAATGAGAAGTCTTTCTCAGAAAATAATTGGCTATCAGCCACGAGTCCCTCATCATACCTGGATTTTCATCTTCATGGCATATTCGGCAATGAAAATTACAGATATAGATTGATGGTCTAGCTTGAGACATGAAGAGGGCTCAGAGGATTAGTGCTCCACATGGGAACATGTTTCCTTTTGAGTTTATTTTTTTATTTTTTTAAAAAGATATAGAATTATTAGATTTAGAAGCAGTGTGCTTTTATTTATTAATATATAGGATTTGCTTGCCATCATATCATTAAATTCACTGCTTCTTTTGGTTTGCTTATTGGTCATCTGTAGCCTATCCAACTGTTTTCCTGCTTGCTCATCTGTTACCAAAATCTTAATTTTCTCTTGATATCTCATTCCTAAAACTCTGTTACAAGAACCCCACAGAAACACCAGTGGTCAATCCTAGGCTTAAAATTACTTGAGTAACGAGGCTGGTACTTGAGATTTAAATAAGGTTTTCTCAAATTCCCTATCATACACAATGCCAAAAGATGCTGGTATTCTAAATTTTCAGTCTTCTTCCTTAACTGATCATGTTCTTCTTCATGTCTTGGCATTTTTACTAGTGCTTAACATCTCCTATTGTTTACATTGTAAAAGAACTTTAGCAAAGGGTGGGAATGTGTATAGTGAAAAGTGAAGAAACTTTTGCAATTCTAGCATTAAACTTGGTGCTGTGGAAAAGTGGAAACATGATGTATTATGTGGCATTTATTCTGCTACAACACTGGAAAAGATGGCAGTTGTTACGGGTGTCAGAAAACTATCAGTAGGACAAGGCTGCCTAGCTACCAAATATACAACCTGATTGAGGTGAGATTTAGAAAGCAAGATTAGATGAGATAAAAAGAATGTTGTGAATGTTATTCCAGGAGAAACAAAAAATCATTATTTTGTTCTAATATGAATAACATGGTGGATTTTCAAATATAAACAGCATATGTAGAAGTGGGGCTATGGTGGTGAATGGTTTCATTTTACAAACTATTTTACTATTAGCCAATTTTGTATACATGCTGCTGTGAGTATTACATGCTCCTGTAAGTCTCTTGAATCTGGGTTGTTAAATACAATTGTAGCTAAATAAATGTGGTGAACAATCAGAATTTTGCACTTATAATGCACATATATAAAAATCATAAAATTACTTTTTAGATTGCTATTCTGACATATAAGGTCCATACTTGAGATCATGAAACTATAGATTTTTTTACAATGCAGTTCAATAGTAACCACTGATATAACAGGATGTTAACAAATATTTAATAAAATGGTTCCTAGATAAGCTTTTTAAACCTGTGTCTTCAACCATAACGACTTCATTTTGCTTATTGAATCTTTGCTTGTACAAAAATTAATACGTAGGTTTTGTGAACATTCTTTGTCCTTTCATAGAAAAAAATCTAGAAATCTAGAAAATTGAAATTGCTTACATAACCTATTTATAAACAATATATATGGAATAGGCCAATTATAAGCACATTTTAGAGGACTACCAATCTTTTAAAAAATATTTTGCAGTATGTGGAATTATGAGCCTAACACACATGTTTAGATGTTAAATGAGCTATGAAATGGTCACAAAACCTGGCAAAAGAGATGGCTGCTTTAATGACTCAAAGAGATACTTCATATATGTTTCCACTTGTGAACCATTTGGAAGATTAATACAAGCCAAATAATTTAATCACTCAAGATGATAAAAAAATAATTTGGCACTATCTTGATTTTGTCCCTCCAATAAACAAGGATAGTACAAACAGTGAAAATATAAGACCCAAGAATTTAAACATTTATACAGAATAATAAATATTATAAGAATAAACCTCTTAGTTACATGCTACATGAAATGAAGTACACCTTTCTGTATTTTTCCAATTTCTTCTGATTCCTCTATTAATACTTTTTTATTATATACATCTACATTATATTTCTGTATGATGTTATCTCCTGAATTTCATTCTTAGTACATAATGAATTTAGCTATTTCCTGTTTTTTTTTCTTTCAAGAGACTAATTTCTTCTGCTTGTGTTAGATGGATTTGCAGGTCATCCTTCTTTCTTGTTTGAAATGTTTGATGTTAACATCATGTCTCTATCAGATCCTATCCTTGGCAACTTTTTCTCAAATGTATATAGTCAAATCAAGCCTAAACTAACTATCTAACTACCTAACTAACTAAGCAATGTTTGAGAACATGAAGACAAACATAAACGACACATAAAGTACAAAATTAGTGTTCATGCTAATTTTTAAAGTGAGCTGTGTATCTCCTGCTTGTTCTCCATTTTCCTGCATACTGCCAACTTTTTGGCCTAATACCAAGATAGTCTTTTTTTTTTAAGGGTAATAACTCAATTGTGGGTCATTAGATTTGTGATCAGTGAGCAAAGATTCAGTAGTAGTTTACATTGGTAGCACTTGGAAAGGATAGTAAAATTATTTTTATTCAATCATTTGATTTTGAATTATTTTCTATAAAAGGAGCCATAATCCAGCAAAAACTGGGATTTTTTATCGCTCACGGACTTTGTTGGGAAAATAAATATATGAATATTTCTCATCTGAATTAAAAAGATATTTGTTGAATGAATCTCACAATCATTCTAAGTATATAGCTTGAAAGTATTGCTGCCTACCCAGACTCCTTTAAGGTTCATTTCATGAAGAAAAAAACCACAACATCATTCCTTCCAACATCAATATTGCTCCTCTCTGAAAAGAGATAATGAAAAGGATATTTATACATGACTCTCTGCCTGTCTGTGCTCCCTATAAGAAAAAGCATTCTAGGGCACTCTTCTCAGAATATAATTAGAAATGGAGCATGATGCGAATTAAAAATAACAAGTTAAGTACTTTGATTCTGAGGATCATCACTAAATATTTTTATTAAATACCGGGGGATGTCTTTTGTAGAAAAAAATGTACAGTGGTTGGGTCTGGGTCTCTAGACAAGGAATTTTGCCTGTCTATAGTTCATTATCCATATCAACCACTTGCTCTCCTCCTTATATTAGAATGACTGATCCAGAATGTTGCCACAACATAGGCAATTATAGCCAGCAATATTCAGTCAAGAAAATGCAACAGCTTGGAAGTGTAACTTGAGACTAATGAAAATTTTCAAATTCTCACAGGGGTAACGTTAGTCCCAGGATATTATAGGTCATAGAAACATCCAGAAATTGTTAAACTGGCTCTGAAGAGGGATTTAGTTCTGTCTAGAGCCTGGTTTAATGAGCCATTTACTCATACAGCACCTTGCAATTATCAGGATTAAGGTTTAATTACTATCTGCCATAAAGTGTACAATGTCCCTGATTTGCTAAGGCAAGTCTTTTGAGTCCATTGTACAGAACATAAGATTGATGGGCCAAATAGAGATTTCAAACAATAATTTAAAACCTAATAGATTACTATGAATTATAAATATTAACTGAAAAAATAGCAACCTAATTTTATTTATTATTCTCAAAAATATAGCAATATATTGTATAGATTGATATGTTTAGTGGGTAGAATATTGGACTTGTGATGAAACAGTCAAATGCCTAAGAATTATTATTACTTGCCAGTGTCACAGAAGAATTAGACATGATTAGCTGCAGGTATCAGTGTCAGATAATATCAGTCTGAAGTCTTTTTTAATATATTTCATCTTATAATTGTGTTTGCAAGTTAATGTTTGAACTGTCAGTCTTTGTAAAATTAGCTCATCTTGTTCTGATTTGGAGACTTTGATGTGAGTGAGAGGCTTCAATTGCAATGCACAGTCACATCTGAGAGTAAACTGGATAGACAAAGAGACTTACAAGAATAGTAAATCAAATGCTGCAAACTGTCTGTGTGAATTATGAAGGACTATTTGCATAACTTTGAAGTATTTATACTGATGAAATTACAATAATTAAAATCATTGCTGTGTCAATTGCTAGATGCCACAAGGCAGAGCAATTACCAGCATGCAAATCAGACTTTGTGTAAGCATTTTAAAGAATAATTACCTTATTTGATTCAGATGTGCCTGAAAGGCATTCAGAATCATTTCAGCTATTTTGACTTCAATCATTTTTAGATCTTAATGCAATGTTGTTATTGTTATTGACAATAATACTGTGTGTATATACATACTTGCTTTGATTATTTTTAAAAATAATTTTGTTAGGGAAAACTTCCCAATTAAAAAAAAAGTAGATAATTAAAAACTAGGAGGCATATATCTTCCTAATTTTAATTTGAAAATTATTTCAATATAAACCACCTTTTTAGACATATTTCATCTAATGTACAAAATACATATTTCTGTAATTTCTGTTCTTCACTTTTTGCATTTTTACAAGCATTTTCTCCTAGTACAATGCATATTTTAATTTATTTTCATGACTACACATTTTTGTATGTACTTTCCCTAATAAGACAATGGAGAAATGCATTGCAAAACTTGACGAACTATAAAACTGAGGAAAAAATAAGTAAAATGGATTTTGATACATTGGAATTAAACTTTTCACAATTTTTTTTGGGGGGGCGATGTTTATTCTTTATGCCATGTTCATTGTGAAATCAAAGGAGTAGCTTAGACTAAAATTTTCAGACCCATTTTTCGAATACTTTGAAAAATAAAATAAAATACAGACTCTGACAAACCATTCATCACACAAAGGCCCCTCCCACATGTTAGACAATGGTTTTAAGGGATCATTTAAACAATGCCAGGATAGGGAGTATCTGTGGGGGATTAAATATTTGGTGGAATGTTGTTCCATAGGGATGCATTATAGCAGAGAAGGCTAGCTTCCTGGCTCTCACCAAGTAACTCTTAATTGATGGGACTTGAAGCATGCTGATTGTGCCATGTATACAAGATGGCAAGAAACGATAGAAAATAGACAGTCCCTCAGATAACCCATCAATTTACCATGAAGGGATTTATGGATGATAGTCAGCACCTTGAATGACACCCAAAAACCTATGGGTAACAAGCAGAGATATCACATGAGTGTACTTTGGCATGTCCATGCCATTGCATTTTGAATCAGCTGCAACTTCTTTTTGAGGGCCATTCCTTGCATTGCAATAATTTCATACTTTCAAACAAAGAATGAGTGACTTTCTCTTGGCCTTCCAAACCAAGTATCTTGTTGGTACACTAGAAGAATTTGTGCAAATCCTTTTTTGCCATAGCTGCTAGCTATGAAATTCAAGAAGATCTTCAAACTGAATACAAGTTCCAAAAGGCAAAGTACAACCTCATTAATTAATTAATTAATTAATGTTTAATTAAACATTAACCTACTCTTTCCTTGCCCTATGATACACCTCACATTCCTGGAACACATGGAGAGTAATTTCTGCATAGAGATTCTATGGTCTTTGCACTAGAGATAATGCTGCTTCATATTTTTTTCTAATACCTCTTACTCCTAATAGGCTACACAATCTTTCTTAGAAAACAAACCCAATATGTGATTGCAACCAAGTGTTTTGTTTGGAAATCTGTCTGCCTTCCTGGAGGTAGGGGAAAAGTGCTTTCTGGCACGTGAATGTTTTTCAGGTAGCTGTGCCTATCATAACACCTATTTATGAAGACCTAACACTCACAATACTGGATGCACATTTAAAATTCTGATTGTGCTAAATGTTCTAAAATATCTCCATTTTCATATGACTTTGAATTTTTAGACATTCTAGATAATATTGGACTTAAAAAAAATACAGACAATGTCAACACCTGCGTGTGAGTCCTTGGGTACACACCATCTCTGCGTGTTCACCTTTCCACTGTTTGTGCCATCTATAGTAGATTAAGCAGCAGATTAAGCTATATATGCTAGTGACCTCTCCTGCAAAGGAAACAATTCCTCAAAAGACTATTCTTTTCTGGTAATAGAGAACAGGCAATTTCTGACACAGAAAGATACTCCCTGATAATTAAATTGTGTCCAGAGCCTCAGCTAATTATGAGTGTATCCTGCAGAATATTTACTGTAGTATAATGGTTATCCTGAACCTGGATAATAAATCAACTTAGAAGTCAATATGCTCATATTATATAAATCTTTTTATATTTAGCTTTGTCACAGTAAAACTTTACAACCCAATGTTGAAATTTGTTTTCAAATTACATTAAACTTTGACTTCTCTGGAGCTTTTACCTTATTCAAAATGCAGCAGCATGACTGAATCTTGACTTGCTCATTTGGGATCATATTACAGCTGGGACAATTGCTTTTTTTTATGTTGGTAGACCAACAAGCAATGAGTTGTTTGTACTCTTAATAAATGTTAAATAGCAGTGCTAATAAAATTGATGTCAGGTAAGGCATGGTTGATGGTTAAAATTCTTGCCACTCCTTTGGCCTCAGTATGATAGGTTGAAAACACACCCTGTGCTTAATGATTGGAAAACTGCATGTGAAAAAGGCTGTCCATTTGGGCTTCAGTATTTTATTTAGTCTGGAAACTGATGCCATCTTTCCCAAAGTCTGTTTTATCCCATCTTTCTTCACTTTAGCTGAATGGGGTTAAAATTTTATTTTACAGTTTTGATTAAGGTTTCTTCTAATTCCTGATTTTTTAAATCTTTGCAGGCTTTATGGAGCTTCCTAATTTTTAAATCATCAAAGATTAAAAATGATTACATATTAGCAATAGCACTTAGACTTATAAACCACTTCACAGTACTTTACAATCCTCTCTAAGTTGTTTATGGAGTCAGGATATTGCCCCCAACAATTTGGGTCCTCATTTTACCCACCTCGGAAGAATAGAAGGCAGAGTTAACCTTGAGCCTGGTGAGATTCAAACTGCCAAATTGAAGTCAGCCAGCAGTCAGCAGAAGTAGTCTGCAGTACTGCATTCTAACCACTGCCCCACCGCAGCTCTTATTTGTATGTACAAAATTAATATTATCAAACATGGATTATTATTTTTTATTTCTTGTGTGGAAACCATTGTGTAAACAAAATGCTACTAATAATATTTTTATAATGCTAGTGATCCAGGCTTCCAACAACATGACAATATTGTCTATATCAATATGGTGGACCTGTACTGAGCCAATGTTCACTGACATATAACTTCTAACATCTCTTGCTATTGGTCTTGCTGGAAACTGTAATTCAATAATGCCTGTAAGATAATATTAATGCTGGGGAAGATAGTAGGAAAGAGAAGAAGAGGATGACCAACAGCAAGATGGATGGACTCAGTTTTAGTGGCAATGGGTACAATATTGGAAGACCTAAAAGGACTTTCAAAGGCCAGGTTAAAGACATATTGTCATGGATATTTATTTGGTCACTATAATGACTTGATACATAATCAATCAATTAATCACTCGTATACTGTACATGCAAAAATATACCCACACACATATACATTCTTCTGTTCATCATCACCATCACCATCATCAACTATAGCTTTGTAGATTAATGGGATTGTTGTTCTCCACCTTTCATAGAATCCAGGGGTTTGGAAGGGCACAGTAGCCATCAGGAACAATCCTCTACTCGGTACAGGAATTTGTATTAAATATTTCTGAGTTTGAGAGTTGTTTAGCCTCTTCTTAACTCTGGATAGATTCCACCACTTTTTTGGAGAATTGGTTCCACTGTCAAATAACTTTCTTTACTTTACTTTTTCTTTAGTCTTGTAAAGAAGCTCAACATTTAGTTAGGAGACAATTTATTTTTTTAAATGAGTTATTTCTTAATATTGGAAACTACCTCAAAAGCCTGACAGAATTTTGAGAGGAATGTCAAATTAGGTACAAATTGTGAAGCATAGAATTAAGCAGTTAGATTTCTCTTTAACATTTCAAGGAAGCTAATTAAATGGGCCAATTAATTACACTAGTATCCGGAGGGAACTATAAAATTGTATTTGTCATTAATACAATGGGATAATAGAATATTATAGGGCTATATATTTGTAATTCTATCATCAACACCCCTGCCAACCAATTGTTAAAAAACTGAAGCTGCACCATTTACATTTTATTCAATAGCACACACAATATAAAGTCTGTCTATCTGTCTATTTTTCTCTCTCTCTCTCCACTGATTTGCTTGACTTCAGTAAGATATTGGCTAGCGATGACTGAAATTAAGAAGCCACTTGTCCCTGTACTATATTAATGCTAATCCTAATCATGGTGTTACATTATTAACCCTAAATGCCTCTATCCAATAAGACAGCATTACCGTATTCAATGAAAAGTATGATTAGTACCTTTGTACCTACAGAGTAATTTTACACTATGTTTTCTAAACATATTAACATTTTACTATGAAATTTGTGATGTGGTTTTTTTAAAAATTAAATTCCAATACTAACAGCATCAAAAAGATTCTTTCCATTCATCTATGGTGGATCAAAGTAATTGTGAGAAGGAAATTCCAAAGAATTGATTCACAAAATGTTGGGCAAGGTTTATAGCCCTTCAACCTGTCTTCCCATCTACCCCTTCCAGAGTTGTTTAGTCCATACCCACATCAAGACCAAAGATCACATATTAGACAAGAGAAACTATATTGTTGTCAGCCCTTCAAGATAGTCCAGACCAGAAACCAAAGCCACGAGTACTGGCAATACCTTATTGTAAGGTTATAATAACAGAATTTTGTAAGTTTGTCTCCTCTCCTCTATGTTTATATTACAGGTAACTTCTGAGATGCTTTCTGTTGCCCCATTCCTTCTGTGTACTTAAATATCTCTTGTTGGATCATAATATAATGTGCAGCTCTTCCTCCTGTATCCCAAGGTTATTCTCACATCCCATTATAATTGCCAGTTTAGATGCTTAGTTAAGCCAAAAGGTGAAAAAAATATTTAACTGTGATTGTGGGAATGTGGAAAGTTTGTTATCTTGCAGCTCTTATAAGTAAATAAGAAGAGCTAACTTGACTAAGCAGTTTCTGTTAAGTGTTAATTAAAAACACTTGTGTTTGTCAGTTTCTGTTCAGAGACAAGGAGAATTTGTCACAATATATTGAATTATCAGACACTGACCAGAGAACCAAGAGCAGAATTTATATTCATTGATAAATTTAAATTTGACTTAGCTTCTTACATTGCTCTTCTTACTACATGAAAATAAGACTTGGGCATCTTTTTTATTTATCCTGATCCTTACTGAAGCATCTTTGTAAATATTTACATTTTTTGCATTCTTGTTTTCCTAAGCACCCTGTTTCTCTGAAAACACAACCCACCCCAATAATAAGCCCAATCCTAATTTTTGAGGGGTGGGTCTAATGTTACCCCTACCCCAAAAATAAGCCTGGGGGAATGGGCATGGCCAACACAAGTGGTGGCGTGGGCACTGGGAGGGGGGGGCTTGCAGGGTCCTTGGATATACTGAAGGCTCAGAGTGGAACCGTTTTTACGAAAGGCAGGAAAATGGGGAGGGAGAGGGAGCTTGAAGAATGGATGACAGGCAAGAAAATTCCCCTCCCCATTTTCCTGCTGTTCATGAAAAAGGCTCCAGTTTGGACACACCAGCGCAGCCACTCACGGCAGGATGCCAGCTGCACCGGTATGATGAAGCTCAGAGAGATGCTGCCATTCATGAGTGCAATGCCACAACAAGCCTTGCAGGGTCCTGTTCCAAGAGGCTGTGCCGGTATGACAAACCTCAAGGTGGTGCTGCAGCTCCTGCTCATGGCTCGCTTGAGTTGCAAACAGCCCGGGGATTTTTGTGGCCTTTATGTGTCCAGGATGCCTGCAGGATCCCTGGCTTCTGAGTCCGGCAAGGCCCAGCATTTGGGCTCTGTGCATTCTTCTCCTCCCGGGCGACGATGGTGCATCCACAGCATGTCCTGCTCGTCGGTCTGGCCTGCTGCACCTCAAAAACAGTAAGACCCTCCTAAAAAATAAGTCCAAGTACTTATTTTCAAGTCTAAAATAAAATAAGACTTGGTCTTATTTTCTGAGAAACACGGTAGATAATTCCCTCAGAATCCATAGGCCACCCAATAGTTTGGGCTAAAGAAGTAAGAGTTAGGCAGAGATTTTCCTGCACTAACTCAGATTTGATGGTGTTTCCCTTAATTTAGACACTTCAGTTCTTTGCTTTTCCAATAGAGAACTCTTAATGCTGATGAGTTCTTCCCCTCAAGCACGACTTGTTATCAATCATAGCAAGATCTTTCCTTTATAGTTATCAAAAAAGTATAATTTATTTAGTGAAGTATGATAAACTTCTGATATATTTAAAGTTTTTTTTGGTGTTAATAATTTAATTATGCCACTCTGGCCTAGGTGACAGAAAGTCTACTAAAATTAGAATCCAATAAAACGTGTGTGTGTGTGTGTGTGTGTGTAATTTGTTAAATATTAATGTGGTTGGTCACAGTGTCAGCCAGAGGTTTAGACTGGATTTGGCATTTTATCCATATATCAAGTTCCTTCCCAAGGACCTGGGATAGATGGTGCAGTGGTTAGAATGCTATACTGCAGGCTAATTCTGCTGACTGCTGATTGCCAGCAGTTCGGCAGTTTGAGTCTCACTGATTCAAGGTTAACTCAACCTTCCAAGGTCAATAAAATGAGGACCCAGAGTGTTGGGGACAATATGCTGACTCTGTAAACTGCTTAGAAAGGGCTGTAAAGCACTGTGAAGTGCTATAAATGCTATTGTTAATCCCATATTCTCTGTAGGCTTAAATGTGAAAAAATAATATAAAATAGAAGCTTCGTTTCAACTAAAAATAGAGGGCAACAAAATCTCATTTTAGTGGATTTCTTTGAAAATTTCTTTGTTTATTGTCACAAAAAGAACTTAGAATTTGGAAAATTCTTGGAGAAAATACAATGTTTAACAATTCCAGGAAGGGAACTGACAAACAATTCAGAAATGTATTTCATGTACACAAATGTTCTGAATTTGATATAGAAGCATAAAAAAATTCAAACATCTTAGAAGGTTTTTTTTAAATGTGGACTGTTATTCCTATTTGTTTCCCTGCAAAGAAAAACAAATGTATTCCCCTTGAATATTTTGTAAGCCAAACTGTGTTCTATTGACCTTAACAATAAGTAGCAATCTCACCTGGTTTTTTTTTTTACATGGGAATAGAAGAAACTAGCTTTTTCCATAAGACCTACCATTGATTCCTGTTGCTGTTTTTGAAATCAAAGAATGAGATGTTTTCTTTCTAAAAGAACATGAGAAAAGTTCAGCATTGTGATATTTCATAGTATTTCCATCCAGATGCACCTTGTGGCTGACTTATTCATTCATGAATATAGGAGCTAACAATGCTGAACAGAGTATAGGGTCATCAGCCATTACACCAAGCAAGTGATATCTGAATTGTGTGTGTACACATGAGATTTTCTTTTCAATTCTTTTCCCTTTTATAATTTTCTATTTTAGTGTACTGGCAATTTTTTTACTTATGACTGGCTGCTTAGCAACCATTCAAACTTATCATGGATTCTGAAAAAAACTACTTTCCCAGATTTGAAGTTCCACTAGCTTCCCCTCCTTCCCACAGTCATGTGACCATATTTTGGGTGTTCAACTGGTCCACATTTATAGCTATTTGCAACACTCATGGTCACATGGCCACAATTTATAATTCTTTTTTTTTGCCAAAAATCTATAAAAGGGAAATAATTGAAAAGAAATCTCATGCACACATACTCATACATTAATAACCCATAGGGTTCACAAGCACCCTACCCCAGATTTGAGAGAACAGTCAAATTTTAGTGACATCCTGAACATCAGTAGGATAGGAGTGAAAAGATCTATGGAGGGTATATCATTTCAGAGTGCAATGCCATGACAGGGAACACATTTCGTTAGAGAGAGGTTATCTGAGAATGGGGTCCAGCATGAGTCTGAAAGTTTGGAAGACTAAATTTGTGGTCCCAATCTAGATTGGATCCTGCAACGTTATCCTGGGACATTGCCTTCATTCGTGAGAGAACACATAATTCTTGGATCCCAATAAATAGCACTATGTGATTAAGGGGACCGAAATCACACTGACTCTGCCTGGTAATATTAGAAACTCAGAAATCACGGAAGATAGGCAGTCCTTCAGGTAATCTGACTGTATGTCATGAAGGCTTTATAAGTAATAAACAATATCTTGAATTGCATCCGGAAGCTCATTGGCAACTTAGTGCAGCTCATGGAACAGATGTGTGATATGTCTAATTCTGGATTCTGGACCAACTGCTTTTGGGTTTTCAAAGACATCCCAGAATGCATGATAATAGTCTAACTTGAGTAATTAGGACATGGGTGACCATATAAAGGACTTCCCAACTAGGACCAGAAACATTTGATGAATTAGATATAATTAGACAAGGGAGTTCTTGGCCACATCTTCCACCTTCTCTATGGGGAGATTCTGGGAGTCCAACATGTCCACCAGATTACATACCAGTCTTGAGTGGAAAAGTATCATCCCTCTGGGTCTAAAAATGGAAAGTCTTCAAATTTGGCCAGCCAAAAATCCATAGCCACTTGGTTTGGAAGCATTAAGCTGATTCTTCTCCCCCTCTAGACCTCTACAGATTCCAAGCATGGGACAGGACATTGATACCCAAGCTTGAGATATATGACTGGATATCTGCTTCATTTTAGCGATACTGGACTGTAACTGACAGTTAATATATCCCCAAAGTATACAGTAAGTGTTAAATAGGAGTGGAGAGAATGTCAAGCCCTCAGCCCTTCAGGACATGAGAGTGCAACCTGGTCTCCTTTGTCAACAATCACTGGAACTGGCCATTGAGGAAGGATAATCATGATAACATGGTTACCCCAACTCCCAAGCCCTGCAGCCAGTCCAGATGAACCATACCATGATTGATGAGACCAAAAACTACTGAAAAATCAAGGATGAACATTTCACCCATATCCTGAAGTCATCAGCCTTAGATCAGCACCATGCATGTCTAATGTCATCTCTGTACTGAATACCAGACTGAAATTTGACTGAAATGCCTTCAGGTAATTAGCATCCTTCAGGATTTTTGAAACTGCTGTCCAAACACTTTCTAAAAGGGCAGGTTGGAGACAGCTCAATAATAGACATGTTTTTTTTAGCATGCATGTATAATTTATGACTAGGCTAATCTCTCCATTGATATCTGGTACTGATTTAGTACTTTGTGTGTTTTTTCATTAAGCAGTCATGACCATTCATAACAATAAGCTGTGAATTCAGGCTAATTAAACTACAGTGTAAAATAACAACATACATCGTTCATATGAGAGAATAAACAAATTAAGCTAAGCATAATATTGAAATCTAAATGGGAGATCATATTAAATACATGTTTTCTTAACAATAAACTAAACTACTTTTAAATATAAGATTTTGTTGTGTATTAATATTAGTTTATTAGAGAAATCTGAGCCGTCATGAGAAACAAGGAACAAAATTAAAACACTTTATACGATAATACACTAAGGCCACCATATTTGGGCTACATAAATCCAGATAATCCAACAAAGACACAGAGAAATCTGTATCAAGAATGCTGTCCAGAATGCTATCCAGAAAGCTGCTGGATTTTTCAGCCCAGACTAGATCTGGTAACTTTAAATAATCCACCACTATTAATGTATTATTACATAAAAAGTCAACATGATTTGAAGAAAATCTTTATTTTGATAAAATATAAAATTGTTGCCTCGTTGTAAGTGAAGTTATGCTGACCAGGTATGCCTTCAAAATTCTGCACTATTCTAGTTTATAAGGCAACATATACGTATATCTGCCCAGAAAGAAATCTCATTGAATTGAGAGAGTTATTCCAAAATATAGTAAGTGAGCATAAGAATGCAGCCTTACCATTAGAATTTTCCTGCATTTTAGCATATCATATGAAATAACTGATATCCCATACTTTCTGGAAGAGGATTATCCTCTTTCTACTTCTGATTTTACTGATATTCTCTGGACTTTAATGAAGATTGAATGATTTTAAAAAGTGGCACAGATGGCTGTTCACACAGATTACTGGTTTATATTCTTGACCTTGTTTAAATAAAGAAAATATTCACAAGGAGTTTCAAGAAGATCTGAGTGAAAGTGGTAAGGATCTTTTTTATTCCTCCATCTCTAATATAAATGAAAGGGGAGAATACGATCCAACTCTCCCCTGCACACATGCACGTGCAGACACACTCAAGCTATTTCAACCGTATGTTTCTAAATGGTTTTGTGGTTATCAGAGCTCATTATTACATTTGGCGACTCATAAATCTGACTTTCCTTCCTCATGGTAGCATACATACATAATAGTTAGAAGGTAGAATATGCATTAAGAATTGTGATTGTTGGCTGACCTGTCTTTAAAATACTCATCTTTTAGTTAAAATTTACCCCAAGTTATGTCTGTTCTGCATTCTTCCTATCATTTAAATATTTTTTATTACATTAAGATCAATAACATGGACAGCTTATAAAGATAATTTTAAAAGGTGAAAGAAGGGAAAGAGGGTTAAGCTAAATCTGATATTTTATATTATGGCTAGAAACACCTTTATAAACCCATGTATCATACAAGTAAAATGGCATGCTGGCATCAAACATGTAGCCTCTGGCAACATTTACTTATTTAGGAGACCTACAGCACAGATGAGTATAGCTCATGCTGACCTAGATAAGGTAATCTTGAAACTCAAAACCAGGCTTGAATTAACACAGCCATTATGGTTTCTAAAATTAAACAATTTTTACAATTTACAAATGTTTATGAGCTGTTTATGCCAGGGAAAAAAATCTGCTCTTTTTATAGATATGCAGGAATGATACCAATGTATGTTCTGTATAACTACTAACCTTAAAGTAGAAAAAAATGGGAAATGTTGATTGACGGAACAAGGAGCATAGTAAAATGTAATAATTTGCATATATTGGTGGCCAGACATGAGGTCATCCCATGGAACATAACATCATTATGCTGACAGTACAAATTATATAATTTTGCATCATTTCCGTGATGACATTTATAGGATTTCACTAGTCCCATTTTGCATCAGGCACATATTTATGAGATTTGTCTGACAGATATTTGTGAGATTGCAGATTTCACTTACTTCATTTTCTAAATGCAAACTTTTTAACTATAATATCTTTCCAAACAGTCTAGTCTAGTTATTTTGATAAACCCTCTTGTAGCATGTTGAGATGAGAAAGCGGCATAGTGACATTTTTTGATTATTATTATTATTTTTTAAAGTGCCACTCGTCAATCTTAGTTCCTCCACCTAGAAAGCTCCCAGACCTTATCATATGCTACCTGCAAAAAATTGGATGGCCACTGGATGATAGTTAAAAATATATAGTAAACCATTGTTCTTTCTAATGATCTCTGAATTTTTTGCAGATATGTTAGCCCTAACATCCCCCAAAAAATCCTTCTGCAAATGAAATAGTGATGTTAAAGGGTCATTTTGTAATTCCCATAGGCTTATGCACTAATTCATTGGTATTAAAACTATAGGAACAGAGCTGGTAATGAGGCTTTTGCATCTGGCCTACTGTCTGCAATAAATCTCTCATAATGAAGGCCATCAACCAGTACCTTAAAAACACGTTTATTTATTGCATATCAACAGTAATAGCGTCTTTGTTACATATAGTATCTTATGTTAATTTTAATCCATGGCAGAGCCTGGTTTCTCCATTCAGGTTGCACCATTTTATATCTATTTGGCTCCAGAATATCTGACTTTGTTTCAATTGCACTTATTTCACTGTGCATATCCTAGGAAGCAATCAGACCTGTACAATACATCAAGGTCTGAGCTACATCCATGTCATTGATTCTCAATTTATTTTATACATGTGTAGGTGTGGGTGTGTGCATTTATATATGTATATGTACGTATATTTCTTTCATCTACCCCAAATAATCCCCATTATTATAATTTATCTCCCTGTCCAGCCTACTCATGGTATGCAAATCAATTTATGCTGTCCAGTGGAGATTATTACATTGATTGTGCAAATAACTATTATGTCCACATTGATCAAAATTAAGGGATTTTGAATTCTCCATCAGAGAAATGGAATCTCCCTGCATAAGGGATAATCTCTATTGTTGTTGAAATCTGAGAGAGGTTCCATTAACACTTGATATGCAATAGGAACCCATTTCTTTGTGGCTGTTCTACTCACTGTTGATTAAATGTCTGGAAAGCCAAGACCTATGGAGTTAAAAGGCTAATCTTCCTAAGTATTTTTAAAAGGAGTTTGTAGCTTTTATTTATTTTTTTATTTTAATGGTTTAGGAAGCCAAGGATTTCAAAGCCATTTGCAGATTTAGGACAATTTTCAATTACAGTTAAATATAATTTATTGTCAATTTGTCATATACCTTTCAAGCTGCACCTTAGTGTTTGTACAGATAAGTTTTCAAAGCGAGCAAAAGCATGACAATTACTGTAGCTCCAGTTAAATGGAAATATTTCAGCAGATGACTTTTTGCATGGATTTTTCGTATTCTATATGGCTATTTATGATATTCTATCTTTCAACTTTTGCACTGAAAAAGAAACAAGCATAACCACAACTGTGAACATTCAAAACTGGATTGTCATGTTTATTTAAAGATAAAAATTTATTGCAAAACTCTTTAGAGTGCTCCAAGAATAATA
>JANHFL010007996.1:181690-191848 GCA_032468155.1 Oxyrhabdium leporinum
GATAGATAGATAGATAGATAGATAGATAGATAGATAGATAGATAGATAGATAGATAGATAGATAGATAGATAGACGTAGACGTAGACGTAGACGTAGACGTAGACATAGACATAGATATAGAAATAGATGATATAGGTATAGATATAGATATAGTATAAAAGATAAAAAATAGGTAGGATCTATCACAAAGAAAGTTAGGTGAAAATTATCAAAGTGAATTAAATGACATCTGTGAAGTGCAAATATACAATTTCTTAGAACAAAGGAAAAAACAAATTGCATGGTAATGCTACCTCTTACATTCTGGTAATATTCTAAAGACATTACAAAGAAATCATAGTCTGATCATGACCTTATAATAGTTTCTTACATTTTTTCCATTACTAGTTCAAACAATAATATGCAAAATTACCTTCAATATAGACACAATCATATAAACCTGGAACATTCCATCAAATTATAGATCATAGTTGTGTTAAGGGGCTGTAATTCAAGGCAGAACATAGAGTATACAATCACATAGCTCCTTTTCTGTTCAAATATGACTAAAAAAAAATCCCACTTGAAACCTAGAAGTAGTGCAAGTGTGAACGCTTTATTGATAACTCTAGGTTGAGTAACAATATGCTTCAGCAAAAGAAGGATTCTTAGGCTTCTATGTTTAATCCATTTAGACAGTTAGTGTGAATTGGGAAAATTTTACAAGTCACCTGTTTCAACTGGTTCTGTTATCTTCAAAAATCCACTAAATCATCATAGACAGGTGGGTGGCCCTGAATACCTCATTTGGAAGCCTCCAAAGAGAAGTGGGTCCAGCATGCTTTTTGGATAATTGGTTGATCACTTAATAGTTCTTACAATCTGGAAATTCTGCCTAATATTCAGAGAATTTCTTTTCTTTTCTTTTTTTAAAATTTCAATCTGCTGATCCTTATCCTTTCAATGCACATGATAGTTTTTAGATATTTATAGACTGCTATTATGTCCTCCGTTAAGCTTCATTGTTTAATATTACTACGTTATTATGGTTGGTTGCATAGCCAGCCAGAAATTTAGACTAGATTTGGCATTTTTATATATCTATGAGTCTTTTCAAAAGAACCGGTGGATGTTTTTTATGATGTGAAATTTATCATTGCAGGATCCAAGTACCTGTATCCAAGTACAGCTGCCTTTTGCAATTGATTGGTGTTGAAGTAGTGTTCCAGATGTTTTGGCATTACATCCAAAGTGCCTATTACTATTGATATTTTTATTATTATATACTGTACTGTTTAATATTATATTATAGTTATAACTGTTCATCACAGTGCTTTGTTTGCACATCTTCTTAGCATTCTAGTAACTTTCTTGTGAACCTGCCACATTTTGCCTTATTTCATGTTGATACCAGAATGCGGTGCTTCTGTTGAGTGCAAATCAAGATTGAAATTGCCTTCTTTGCTGATTTATCACAGTGCTTGCTTGGGTATAGCTCACGGACCACTAGCAATATTTTTCACCCATTTTTCCTACCCAAATGCAAAGCTTTCCATTTGTCACAATTGTTGATCATCCCATTTGTTTGGGTCTAGTGTTCACATTTGTTCATTTGGAACTGTGATTTTGTCCTTTAAGATATTAGCCAAATACCAAAGCTGATGTAATCTGAAAATTTGATAAACACCTCTTTCATTCTTTCCTCTAGTTGTTTATAAAGTTGTTGAATGGCAATGAACTAAAGATGGATCTCCAGGGGAATCCCACTCAATATTTTCTTTCAGGATAATGCTGAACCATTTATCAGTGCCCTCTATGTGCAGTTATTGAACCAACTGCAAATCTACCAGAGTGCAGTACTATTTATCCTATACATGTTGACTGTAAGGATATCATGAGATACTTTGTTTTATCAATATCAGCATATGTTACTCTTTTGTAGTATCAAACTAATTTGCATGCAAAGATTAGGTTAACAAGGCTTGTTCCTAACAAATCCTTAATTTGGAAAAAAATACACAGTAATGGAGTTGAAAGGGATATTGGAGGTCTCCTAGTCCAACCATCTGCCCAAGCAGAAAACCTATACTACTTAAGACAAATGGTTGTCCAATTTCTTCTTAAAAACCTCTAGTGAAGGAGCACCCACAAGATCTCATATTATTTGGCTGAATGAGTGAATCATGGATGTCTACAAGAATCAGACTGTGTTATTTATAAGTGTACAAGTCACATTGACATCATATTTGTCATGACATCATCACATCAATTATGCCATGTTTATAATTTGAATGACCTGGTCACAGTGCATGTAATGTGTCTTCAGCTGTTGATGTTTTATCATTAGTCTTGACATCTGAGATAGGGAAAGTTTTGTGTGAAGTTTTCTCTAACACAAGCATCTACAATAATGTGGTGAATTTGAGCACTAGATAAGCCATGTGCCATTTAGGGAGAATCAGAGATGTAATTCCACAGTCTCTTCCTGCACATGTTTTCTTTTTTTTCAAACAAATGATGAAATGAACTATTATTATTTTTATTGTTCAGTTAATCAATGCAACATAGATACGTATTTATATTGTTCAATTAGGAGTATATCAGTATATTAGAAAAAGTATTTGCATTGTCTAGTTTTCTTCATGTAGTATTAACTGATAAATTTATAATGTCTATGACTTGTGACTTAGTGTTATTATGGGAATTTATTTAAATGCTTCCTTCCCATGCAAACCATATGCATGTAGTATTTTATTGTCAAAATAAATGTTTCAAGTAGTAAAATGACAAGGGAATACTTACTACGCTATTAATAAAGCGCACCAGCTTTTAGCTGGCAAACCTACTTTCTTTCCATCAAATATGTCTCAGCCTTTAATAAAGAAACTCAAGTGTTGTAGGTGAAAAATTACTTTTCTCACCCGGTCATCTGTCTGTCATGTATTATTCAGGTCACCAATGTTTGTCCTGAACTGTATCATTCTGTAGTTGTGTCAGGTATGAAATATGTTCGGTGTAATTCCATCAGACTTCGTGAAGTTGATTAGAACAGATCACCTTTCGGCATGGGCACAAGTTATCTCAGCAGATTGAGTGAAAAAGACTTATTTATCTTTGCCTTATAATAAAGAAATAGATGAACGAATTTATCCATTAACTTGGAAAGAATCACACATTGGTGTGAAAATAAATTGCAGGGAGAAAAACAAACAAAAACTGTGGTTATTTCTTTGGGGGGTATCACAATTTGAAAATGCTAATCTGTAAATCAAAGTATTTGAAAATCAATATTTACACTTTTACTAAACAAATATTGAGAATTATTTGGAATCCTTTCACATATGGCATACAGAGTGAATATTACACTGATTTTTTTCCATTGGAAAAAAAGTGAAAGATAATAGCAAAATAGTGATTAGTCTAATAAAATTATATTGTCAGAAATGGAAAACTGTATCAGAAAATGAACTTTAAGAGAGATAAAGTTATATAATTAGGGAAAGAAAATTATGTGCAAAAATGCATTATGGTTTATATATGGCCTGGCAACAATATACATGAAATAGATCCAGAGGTCTTTTTTATATGCATTAAAACTAGCTAAATACAAGTCAATAACATGATGTAATAATTAACATCAGACTACACCAGCATAAGTATGAAAAACAATGGTACCACTCTATTTCTTCATGATTAGAAAAACTTGGAGCAATGTTCAGAGTTAACATTACATATTAAAAAGGATATAGGCAAACTGGAACATATCAATAGTGCGTAAAGAGGGCTTTAAAGATGAAGCTCTGAAAGAAGGGTTGGCCACATTTTGCTTGAGATAAGTAGAGGAAGAAGGCAAACTTCAGAATTGAAAGAAATGTCGCTACATAAGGAAATAATATTGGAAGAAGATTTAACTGAAGTGGTGGGAGAAAAATATATGCTTCATGTAAGTCAGTAATATTACAGTTAAATCAGTTATTTTAAAAAAAACAAACACATATTAGAAACATACTTGAGATAATCCTGGCTTTGTGCTTTAAAATAAATGGTGGGACTGGTAAAAATACACCTGAAATCCCATTTGCAATTACATAAATCTTCTCTGTTGAAGAAAGGGACATTTATGTTAAATTCAAGTTTCATAGGCCCGAAGTTCATCTTTTGTTTAGTTTAACCTTAGAACCTTAGATTAAAGTAGAATGCAATTGTAGTGCTTGAAGCAAACTGTGATGACACCAAAATGACAGCGTGCACGTGATGATGTCAACATGTATTACAAAAATCCAGATTCTTATGGAATCTGCCCAATTATAGTCAGACACACTTAACTTGTTGCCCTGTAGAGAAATGAATGCTGTGGCCTCTCCCTTACCCTTGGTTTTCAGTTTCAAGGGGGTCACTGGATTTCTCCCAGCAATTGATCTGGGTATGGGTAGAAAAGGAAGGACAGCCAATCCTAGTATAGAGGCAGAAAGAGAGAGTGAGTTGTAAGAGGAAACATGTATTTAGACTGATAATGGAGGAAGAGATCCTGAAAATAGTGTAATTTTTTTTTTCTAAATAAAGATATGTAGTACCTGAGTGGACAATAAAGCTTTATTGATTTTCCTAAGCAAAGCCAGCTTTACATACCATTCATATACCTATTTTCATCTGGACTGCAGTTAATTAGGCTTAGTCAAGTTACTGGCTAAGAGTGATGAGAAAAGTTTGTCCAAATGGAAAAAAAATGTCCAAGTGACTCAACTCCTTTCTTTGCTTCACTTAAATTTTAATACTGAACATCTCAAGGTCTTTCACTTCTTCTCTGCTGTTAAGTGACTTTAACTACTGAAGAAATTGGCCATTTCCTCTTCTCTCGGCTGCAGTTATTAGAATTTTTCAATATATACGGGTGCCTAAAGTTCGTGAAACCTTTTAATGTTTAATATTTCTGCATAAGTATGACCTGAAACATGATATATTTGTCACGTAAGTTCTAAGAGTAGTTAAAGAGAATCCAATTAAACAAATCAAAAATATTATGCTCCTTAATTTATTTGTTGGGGAAAAAAACCTAAAATTGTATATAATAACTTGCTTGCCTGTCCTCCTGGTTTCTTGTTCTCTGCTTTCATATTCAGTTTATAGCTGCTAATTCATAAAGTTGGCTTTGGCTAAGCTAAAAAAATGGCTTTTCTTTTAAAATGGTATATAACATGTGCAAATGCGACTATTAAATATTTGAATTCTTATACCTTATATAACTATTGAAACTGATGCATTTGTGTGATGAATCTCTTGATCCCTTAGATGCCTATGAGTACAATAAGCAACGTCAATAATTCATATAGCCTGCTAAGATCCCTTTTATGGCCTCTGGAATCCAAAAAAAGTAGGGCCAAATGCTAAATAACATTCCTTACCTGCTGTATTCCTTCTCCTCCTCCTCCTCCTCGTCTCCCTTCCTCTCCCTCTCCCTGTGATGTTCAAATTTTGAAGGAGTTTAAAAATAAGTCTGATTCCTTAAATTTTTATCCACTAAACTTTATCCCATCCACTTTTGGAGTTCTGTACATCTTGTACAAAGCCTGGTTGAGTTTCCAGCCAACATATTTTCCTATTTGTGGATTAAACAAACAAACTAAATTAAGATACTTAGAGTTGAAGGAATAATATATTTAAACCTAGGGTTCTGATTTTAACTAGCAAACACTTATTTTGAGACTGAAAGATAAGATGGAACTTAACTTTATCTCCCTCAATCTTAGAATTTAATTTGATTGTGGGAATTCTATGGATGAAAGTTTACTTGCATCAGCTTCAGCCAAAACATTGAAAGGTGATGACAATTATATCCATAAGTTCTATATTGCCACAGTGGCGCTTATTTTATGGGAAGTAATGCTATTCAGTGAATGTTAACAGAGAGCTTAACTATTTACCCAGAAGTTAAAATCATATTTGAATGTAAATATTAATTTCTCAATAGTCAGGAGCTAAAAATAGTAAATATTTTGTGTAAATGAAATCCTGATTTATATAGATAAGGTATTATGTTTCTTCAAATATATTAAATCTCCAAATCCGCCCACATTTTCTTTCTTTTTCAAATATTAGACATGTATAATGTGTAAATGTGTATATCAAAATATTCCTCAGAAAACTATTTAATACTGTTTTCCTAATCACTATATCTTCATAATAAATTCAAATTGATCCTACATACAATGAGATCACTTTGGATGTAAGAAATCTATGGATTCTATAGTTGTTATTCACTGCCTAATGCTTCAGATTCTGTTGTGTAGTCATTCTGCTCATCTAAATTCCTTTGGGCAAACCATTTTTTTTCTCTATTCATTTATCTATGTCTCTCATTTTTTACTAACTTGATAAAGAGCCACAGAAATAAGCCCAGTTAATGGACCCAGAATGGGCCCATATAGATAAGGTTGGGGCTTACTTCTCCTTGAATCGGTAATGGAAGTTATTCTAGTGTATGTGCAAATGGAATTTAGTTTAGTATGCTTTAAGAGAGAGCATCTAATTAGTTATTGTTGGTGGAGTTTTTTGCCCTGGAAAATAATTGAAAGGCTTTCTACAGATACTCAGAAGAATGTGTTTGAAAATGCCATTCTAGATGATGCAGAAAGAAAAACAGAACACACTAATAATTTGGTTTAAAGACCAAGGTTGCCACTTTTATTGAAATACAATAACTTAAACTGAAGTGTTACTCAACAAGCCAATAGTCCTTAGAGTAGTAAGTAATCATATAGCCTGGGGGCAGCACTAATGTATCCTGCATCCTGAAAAGATGTGATCTCCAATGATGCAGCTTCCAAATTGGTTCAGATTTAAGCAAGGATGTAATTTTCCCCATAGGGCTTTGATTAAGACAACAAATGGCATAGGCAGGGTCTTTCTACAACAATCTAGAGGGCAGGCAAGAATACTGTATTGAAAAAAGTATAGTACTGTGCAGTACAGTACCGACTTTGCAAAGAACTTTATTCCACAGGGGACTACTCCTTCAACAAATACATCAACATAATTGTTAAATCTTTTTAACACTTTAAGATCATATCATAGATTAGTTATAGTGATCTCTCTCTCTGGTTCTTTCTCTCATTCTCTCCACACATATTCTCAAAATCCTTCTGCATTACTTATACTTTTACTTTAGCCATTAGGAAGCTGGAGTGTGTCTCTCATAGCAAGGTAAATGTAGCAATATACCAAACCCCTCTTAGCCATTAGACAAATATTTATGTCTCTTGGTTCCACAAATAAAATGTCCTATTGGGTGGTGGATCCATTTTCACTAAAATGCTAGTATATCATGCAGCATTATGATTTTGTGCACTCATTCCTTCATTCACCAATAATCAGGGTTCATCAATCATAGCAACAAAATTTGGAAGGTGAATCATTAAGGTATGTTGTTAAAACATTTGACTGTTGCTCCAGATATATAATATCATTTTTTTCAAATCCCCTACTGACATACATATATGTACACACATGTACACATCATTCCTTTTACTTTTTAAAATGTCTTTTCTGTAATACTTTTGAAAATTAAATACAAGAGTCTTTACTCAAGTCTAATAGTATTTATGGCCCAACTATATGCCATATCTCCTAAGTCTATTGAATGTAATTATCAGTTAATTATTCCACTGATTTTAGTAAGGGAACACCTCTCATAAAGTTATATTGAGCTGCTTTAAACAGAAATCTTATGTATATTCCATTATTGCTGATCCCATCAGTAGCCCATTATGCCTTTCTCTACCATAGACTTTCTACTGGTAGACAGAGTTCTTTAATGTTAATAATATTCCAATTTTATAGATCACCTTAATGGTCAAAGTTGTTAAGGGGGAAAAAAGCTATCTTTTTTCTTAGTTCTGCCCAGGAAAATGAAGAGGCTTGAATTTCTGCTTTGTACTTCAACATTCAGATACTTTTTAGGTTAACAGGGTTACCGTTCCCAGGAACTGTCAATCTTGGACACTTGGAAGAAAAAAAAAACAGTTTTTACAAATCAGGCCTACAGCTTGTTAGGCTGTTTCAACACTTCAGAAGAAGGATATGTTTAGTTAAAATCTTTAGGATTTTTACGGTATAGACCATTCTATTTCTTATGTTTCTCTGCTTTCCTTCTTAATATAATTGCCCTCTAACAGGATACATTTCTGTAACCCTGAATAGAAATGTCCTTTACCTCTTCCAACTGCAACCAATTGACCTCCAAACAGCAACAAGAGAGGTCTGGATTATAACCCCTCTCAAATTCAAACTTTCATTGTCACTCTGAGTTCTTTCTGGAGCTAAAAGTCAGCCAAGGTCAGCGCATTAATACAGGGTATATTAGTGAACTGTACCTCATGATAGCTCCATAGCTGAAATAGTTTGAGGTAGAAAGGCTGATAGAAACATCTTTAAAACTTTTCCATTAGTATATTTGTTATGTGGGAAAGATATTTTGTGATGATAGAGAAAATCAAAGCAGTTATTCATGTGTTCATTTTTGGTCTAGAAATCAATTAATGACCCTTGGGTCACGGAACTCTATTTTTAAATTCCTCCTTATCTTAGAGTGGCCTAGAGGAGTGATATCCTTTTGGTCTTGGAAAATACTTTTAAAACAGAAGATGTTAACTATGAAAAAAATTTATATTCTGAAGCTAGAAAAGCTATACATTTTCAAAATATTGGGATCATTATTCCTAATAGAGATTCTGTTAAAAAAAGCCCTGCGGCTCATTGATTGCCTACAAGTACATTGTTTGGTGTTTTTTAAAATTCTGTCTATACACCATCATGTTTTTACTTACAGGTCATAAGTAGTTGCAACAATATAGAGCCTCTATGATATTCCAGAAGGTCTACTCCATGAACTGCTTGAAAAATGACACTTGGAATATTACTTTGCATCTGTGTCTTTGTGTATAAGAATTGTTTTAATGTTTACATATATGGGTGTATGACAGCTTTCTTCAAACAACTGTAATTCTGTCTAAAGAAGATGAGTTAAGCTAACTTAAATTTGAAGAGTGTAGTGGTAGCAAGAGAGGCTGGTGGATGATCTATGTTCTAAGTATGGAACAGGAAATAGAATTCTGCTTAGGAAAGATAAAAAAGCACCATTAGTGAAGATTATATAGGTTGTAGATAGAAATATGTTGAGGTATTTCAAATAATGAACTTTTTGCTCCTAGGCAGGAGATTCTGCATATTTCTATAGTAACGAATTAGCCCTGGCATTCTAGTTTACTTGGCTGCTTCAAAAAAATTATATTCTCTAGTATAGATTTTTTAAAATAGTTTTCAGATCATTCTTCTCCTATAAATATATCTAGACAATTTCATGGAAGCAATTAGTTTATCGAGAAGTTACAGAAAATTTGGGAGTTTATTATAGGAAAACTATGCATGTGTATTTTGTTTCTATGTGCATTGTTTTAATAAATATAATTAAAGACTGGGGGAGAGCAATACCATTGTATTAATTAAAAAAAAATAGTATGACCTAAAGGTTGTGATGGTTGGGAAAAGTATAGTACATTTTTAAAAAAAAAATTAAAAACAGCATTTATCTTACGAAGAAGGAGTAATTGTGTGTGTGTGTGTGTGTGTGTGTATTCATTCTTAAAGATTGTGAGAATGATGCCATTACGATGTAATACTTAAGGATACCACTTCGAATGTGATTCTAAATTGCCACATTATTTAAGGGATTTCTTCCATACATATTGAGAAGCCATATAGTAGTGTAATTTTAAATTAGCCTTTTGTTAACGTTCTTTTGTTTTTAATCCATCGGGTTCTGCCTATTCACTCCACAGTCTAGTGGGCGTCTACTTTTTAAGGCTCATGTCACAGGGATGAACATGAATCTTTTAGAATGGGCTGTGTTCTTTCCAGTGTATCTCTCCCAGAAAGTAAATTATGTTGTGAATAATAAAATGTCATAATGTCAATCTCCCTCCCCCCCTGACTTTCAGAGTTCAGGAAATAATAATGACAAAAATATAATGACAAGCACATGATTGTGACAGGGGCATAATGATTTTTAGGACAACCTTGATATGAACTCATTGAGATATATTCATGCTCTCTCTCTCTCTCTCTCTCTCTCTCTCTCTCTCTCACACACACACACACACACACACACACACACACACACACAG